>MU759206.1:71718-116314 GCA_026770625.1 Nicotiana glauca | reverse complement strand
TCGAAAGGCAGGGCGGCACAGCCCCCAACCAAGGGAGTGGTTACGTCCAGTATGTCCCCCCTTATTCCCGACATGCTATGGTACCCCGGAGTGGGTAGGAGCGGGTCGAGTCCGTATCGCCGCGGAGCAACAGCCGCGTCCGGATCTGATCTATTTACTCGGCAATTCATCCGGTGACTTCACGGTCGCCAAAGAAGCCCCAAGAAGCATCAAACATTTCCGATAAGATCCATGGAGCAATTCTTAGATAGCAAGCACTAGCTCATAACAACCCTTTAGAGTGGTTATTCGATGTTATTTCTACGAAATGGTGGGTGTTTCAGTAGCCAGCACCCACACTTTCAAGAATCTCAAGAAGCCCCTCACACCGCTTGTAGAGGAGTATGTGTAGGTACAGAACATTTTGATATATTCCACTATTTTTAGGTAGTGAAAATTAATTTTAGCCCACAACTTCTTCTACTCTTTTTTTTTTGGCGTTGAGTCTCTTTGGATTAGCTTATTTTAAATGAATAATATTTATGAACGTGCATTACACGTTAATTATGGCATGTGATGATTTAAATATTTATTTATATGAAAGAACAATAAAATTTAATTAATGGGAGAAATTTTATGTATAATAATACATCATCTAAATGCCGAAAAATATTATTACATTAGCATAATACATGAAATTAAAATAAAAGGACATCATCAAAACTTACACAAATGATCAATTTCGTCATGTTAATTAGATAATGGTATACTATAGTTTAAAAGTATTTAATGTAATGGTATCTTAACAAATATTTTTTTGTGGACAATATTTTTGTGTATGTTTCCTCCTAATGCGTTAGTTGTTCTGCTTTAACCAGAACTTGTGTTATCGATCTTGATATCTCTCTTGAAAGTGCAACATACAGTTGTTCGTGCAAGAAAACATATTGCGGTAAACATAGTTTAATATTTATATATTTGTCCTTATTCTTTATTTATTTTATTTGCAAAACATAAACATACTAAAAATTATTTTCACACAAATTTAAAAGGATATTCCTTAATTTCGGAAGACGAAGGCTGAATTCAGGGATAAGAATATACTTAGAAGCACATTAACAAGTATCATATGTTTTGCATGTATGACGTTATTGTCAAAACATCTTTATACCATTTGTGTGCTATTACATAAGCTATTCGGCGTATCTAAGTTTTGTCAATAGCGTGATGACATATTTTTTCTTCAAAATTAACCTATATACAATGGAAGATTAATTTTAATTTAGTCTATTACATATAGAGAGACACTAACATACGTAATAAATAAGAAACTTGACAACAAACATGGATGGTAAAAGGCCATTTGGTATTAAAGTTTTTAAATGTTCTTCTAGGTAGTAACTATTGGTATTATTTTTTGCTGGGTCAAAAACTGAAAAATATTTTATTTTACTATAAAATTTCACAATCAACCTTTCATTTAGTTGATCAACATATTCATTATGCTAGCTAAGATATCATTTTGATTTTATCATGCGATTTGCACAAAATCTAATGATAGAAATATTTCTCTTATTAAATGTGTTACTATTACCATCGGGATTGATAATCAAGTGTTCAAGAAGAACCAAATAATCTTTTATTGGATGCTCTTCTTTTCCAACACAAAGCAAGAAGATACTGAATATTGGATTTGTTCTTACTTTATATTTCTTGTTAGTTGAATCCTTTTCGTTTGAGGCCAGAAGTATAACTTTGGCAAACTAACTTTTACAATATGGGCTTTGTCGATTTTGGAACTGCTAATAGTACTTGATAGAAATTACCTCCCAAACCATTAATTTTTCACCAAACGGTTCATTAAGTAATATCTAATATATCTCTAGAACTCCAGGCAATTATTTCCATTGTTCGACACTTATCCATAAGTGTTTCATCTCATATTATCAATTTTGCTTTCCTGATAAATTTAACACAATCGCTCTGATTTTTTATATTTGTGATAGTTATTAAGTTGTTTGAAGAGGTATGTCAAATCTAAAGTGGGTGGCCTCACAATAAAATCTTTGTTAGTATACCACTTGTTATTATTGCTAAGAGTGGCATGCCTCTTGATATAATATTTGCAAGTAATGTATGACATATAAATATTATTTCGATTCTGCCAGAGGCATCTACAAAGGATAATCTCGTTATACCAGAATCGGCTCATTATAATATGGTCTTGAAAACTTGTTCTTGTTTAAGATTTAGCTTTAACTGTGCTTCCTCAAACACTTGTATAGCATTTTGATTCTTGATAATATACTAACCTTTTTACTTTGTGTTCTAACGCTCTTTTTATGGAATAAATTTATATACCCTTGTGACGACCCAAAGGGTCATCACCTATTTTCTCATTCGTTCCGTGCTTCCGTGGCCTTGAAAACCTCACTTTTATTTGCCTCGATTTGTGTGCGTAGTCGGGGCGTGTATACGGAAGGCTTAAATATGAATTCTGTGTGAAAAATAATAAATTTAGATATTAATATAATTAAAGTTGTCTTCGGTCAACATTTTTGGTAAACAGACCCGGACCCGTGAGTTGACGGTACCGGAGGGTCCGTAGAAAAATATGGGACTCGGGCGTATGCCCAGAATCGAATTCCGAGATCCCAGGCCCAAAGAATAAATTTTTCCATAAAATTATTTTCTGAAAATGTTTAAGAAAAATAAAAAAGAAATTTGATCAAAAAGTGATGGTATCGGGCTCGTATTTTGGTTCCGACGATCGGTACAGATCTTAAATATGCGTTAAGCGCTTTCTGTGAAATTTGGTCGAAATCTGACGTCGTTTGACGTGTTTCGGACCTAAATATCTAAAGTTGGAAGTTTATGAACTTAGGATGAAAAATGATGATATGAGGCTTGATTCATTGATTTTGATGTTATTTTAGCGATTTGATCGCTCGAGTAAGTTTGTAGGATGTTGTTGAGTTAGTGTGTGTGTTTGGTTTGGAGCCCCAAGGGCTCGGGTGAATTTTGGAGGTGGTTCGGGGTGTTTTGAACTTAGGAAAGGATCAGATTTTTTCTGTATTTTTACACAGACAATATGTTCTTCGCGAACGCGGCCACAGGCTCGCGTTCGCAGTGCTTTGATGTTCCCCTCCTTCGCGTCATCCCTATCGCGATCGCAAAAGTCAAGTTCAAGGCCCCCAGAGGTTCCTTCTTCGCGTTCGCATCCTTCATCTGGCGAACGCGTAAGTTAACCAGTCTACTCAATGCTTTCGCGTGGGTCTCCCCGCGTTCGCGTAGTTACAAACCCCCTCTTCACCGCGTTCGCGATTCCCCTATCGCGTTCACGTATAACAGTCCTTGGACCCTCAACATTTTCTTCTACGCGTTCGCGTTCCCCTTCACGCGTTCGTGATGTATTGCCCAGTTTACCCTTCTCAAACGCGGCCCCTTTCCCGCGAAGGCGAAGGGCAATTTTGCCCAGCGAATTTTTAAGTCAAAAACAGAACCAGTGACGGAAAAAACATAACCCTTCACGAGCTCTTCCTTCTCCAAAGTCCTAGGGCAAATTTTAGAGCACTTCTTCATCAAAACTTCTTGGGCAAGCATTGTTTAACTTGTTTTCTTTAATTTCCTTTACTAACTACTGAAATTCTAGCCCTAAATCATGAAATCAAGATAGAAATTATGAGTTTTGAGTAGAGTTAGGGTTTTGAGGATTTTGAGCGATTCAACCTCAATTTGGGGTCGAATCTAAAAATAAATTACATATTTGAACTCGTGGGATTATTTGTGATTGAGTTTTGGTCTGAGCCTCGTGTATGGACCTTGTGGTCCGGGTGACGAATTTTGGTAATTTTGGAAGAATGCTAGGAAATTCATATCTAGGCTATGGGATGTTGCCATTGAGTTTTTATTGATACTATTGAATTAATTATGCCTAGATACCATTGTTTCGGAGTCGGATTGTAGAGGAAAGGCAGTATTGGAGAGTTGATTGCTATTCTTTGGACCGAGGTGAGTGTTTGATCTAACTTTGGCTTGAAGGAATAGGATTAGAGTGTTATTATTTTCTAATTGCTAAATGATCGGATACGGTGTATAGGCATGGTGACGAGTATCTAGACATTGGTGTCGAGCATGACCATGAGTCTTGAATTCCTAAGTTATCGAATTCTTAATTGTTGTTTATGAGGACTTGGTTGAAAATCTTCAAACACTGAGCCGGTAATTGTTGAGACTGAGCATTGATTTAAATATGTTAAGTAGAAATTGAATAAGTTTGGTTATAGCTGGATTTCCCGTTGCCGGGATAGTTTATTATATTATCTTGTTCCCTTGCCGTGATCATTTTGTGTATTGTGTTGAAAAAAATGGGATCATGTGGCATGCCGACCACTTATATATATTATGAAATGGGATCTTGTGGCATGCCGACCACTTATATATTATAAAATGGGATCGTGTGGCACGCCGACCACGAGGTATTATGAAATGGGAGCGAGTGGTATGCCTACCATGTGATATTATGAAATGGAAGCGAGTGGTACGCCTACCACGTGATATTATGAAATGGGAGCGAGTGGTACGCCTACCCACGTGATATTATGAAATGGGAGCGAGTGGTACGCATACCACGTGATATTATGAAATGGGAGCGAGTGGTACGCCTACCACGTGATATTATGAAATGGGAGCGAGTGGTACGCATACCACGTGATTTATGAAATAGGAGCGAGTGGTACGCCTACCACGTGGGAGCGAGTGGTACGCCTACCACGTGATATTATGAAATGGGATCGTGTGGCACGCCGTCCACCTATAAATATATACTATGGGATCGTGTGGCACGCCGACCACTTATGTGAGTCATAGTATTGATGTAGTTTCGTTGTTATATCCGTTGATCTATTTTTCACTGTATCCCCCCGAGCATGCCCCTTCCCAGTTTTATTTGATGTTTTCTGTTGTTATTTCCATTGCCTTTGTATATATATATCTGCACAGGTTATTTTTGGTAGGTCCTGTCTAGCCTCGTCACTACTTCGCCGGGGTTAGGCCAGGCACTTACCAGCACATGGGGTCGGTTTTGCTGATACTACACTCTGTGCATCTTTTTGCACAGATCCCGGTATTTGAGCAACATTTGAGTAGCGGTAGTATTCTGGGAGCGAGCTTCCAATCCAGGAACATTCGAGGTAGCCTAGCTGGCGTTCGCAGGCCGAAGTCCCTTTCCATATCTTTAGTTTGTTTTCATTGTACCGAGACAGACATTATGTATTTTCTATTCAGACTTGTTTGTAGCACTCTTTAGTGGTTCGTGAGATAGTAACTCCAGTCTTGGGTAGTGAAATATTAAACTTTCGCATTTTGAATTTTCAGTTATTCATGTTTTAAAAGACTTCCGAATTTAATTAAATGCTCGTTATTTTATTATTGTTGTGTTTTTATCCGAAGTTATTTAGATGTTTGGCTTGCCTAGCTCCGACATTAGGCACCATCATGACCCCCGATGGTGGGAAATCCGGGTCGTGACAACCCTAAGTTTTTGTTTTAACTTGAATAAGGATTTTACTCATATGATGAATTTAAGAAATAATTGAATTGGATTCTCTTGCTAAATAAATAATTAAAAAAGGTTAAGTATTTGATTTTAACATAAAAAATAATTTATTCTATGTTGATTCAGATCTTAATATTAGTTCATCTCTTGTTTTGAATATTTAATCTTAATTATAATTTTATCCGCCAAAAATTTTATTTTCAAAGAGTAAAATATTGATATGACATTTCACTTTTAGATATCTATGTTTGTATAATCATTAGTGGTATTGAATCTGACCGACCATTTTTTTCTCTTTCTCACACATTTATGTTATTAAATATTTTCTTAATTATTGTTTAATAATTGAGTATTTTTTAATACTACACAAAAAATTGATTAAAAAATATTATTTGAGTAGAAAAATAATTCAAATATAATAGAAATATATTATCGTGGGGGCATTTTTTTCTTAATTTCAACTCTTTATGTAGTCCATTCAATATTACTTTTATTTGTTCTTCGTATTGGACATTATGTAGTGGTAATGTACTGCCAATATAGAGAATTATTATAAAATTGATTTTACTAAACCTACCTACATATTTTTAATGAGAATTTTATAGACAAAATTTTAAGTATTAAAAATTGGTATATAAGGTATTATAGTACAAAAAATAGGTTATTACAGTTATGTCTTTTCCCTATGAGTTCTTCTATTTAATATTTTAGGGCTATTTTGATATATTAATATTTTTTATTAAATAATAAAAAAAGAAGAATAGTATTTCATAGAAAAATAGGGTAAGAGAATTCTTGTTGATTTTGGAGTCAATAATGTTATGGCCCGCAATATTACGTCCTGCAGTATTATATTACGACGATGTTATGCTCTGCTTTAATATGTTACGATGGTGTTACCCTCTGCAGTAATATATTATGATTGATGTTACGTCCTGCAGTATTAAGTTACGACATTGTTGTACCCGATAGTATTATATTATGGTGATGTTGCGCTTCGCAGTAATAATTTACGACGATGTTGTACCCTGTAGTATTTTGCGTTGAATTTGTCGTAAGGTAATTGACATCAGTCCAAGGAAAAGATTATTTGGCTATTATAAGGATTATGCTATTTCACAAGTGATTAGAGAATTCATGAAGGTGAAATGGGGAGCAAATCTAAGAAAATAAATTTTGTCAAAGTTTGGCATTTTGCGATAAAATATGGCCCGAGCTAAAATACGCCGTATTTATGGACTAGTGTCATACAAGGTACTCATGGCCATGATAGAAAGGTGTATAAAGTATGTAAAAAGTGAATAACATTTTAAGTAAGTAGGAATAATTCTCAATTTTCCGGATAGTTGATTAATTAACGGATAGCGAGATATTACCTAGTTAATTAATTAATTATTTGTTGGATAAAATTAAAATTCCACCCCCACCTCCGGTGGCAAAAAGCCACAAAACCTAGAAAATGACTAAGTAGTTATAATTCTAGGTAGCTACTTAATAATGACTTGAATTCAAGTCTTGGAAAGACTTGTGAAAGACTTATCCAAATACTGTGATGGGTTTCATTTAATGTCTTGGTTTTCATTTCAAAGTTCATTGCTTTGGCCGAAACCAAGAGCAATTAGAACAGAAACCTTTCAATTCTTGCCAAATTAGATTGGCTTGAATTTAAAGAATCTTGGAAAATTATATTTGTAGGGCTTTTGAAAGCGATACATAAACTGTGAATTTTCCCATTTAAACACTCGAACTCATGATTCCCTTAATTAATAAACACATTTGACCCTTGAGCCCATGGGAGTATATTACACATACACAGACGTGTCCATCCAGTCAGCAACTGACTAATCCAAAACTATGACCCCACCCAACTAATGACATGTGTAATTTTTAAATAAAAATTGTCACCTATATTTATATTTTAAAAATAAAAATAAATACAATAAGAAAGAAAAAATTTAAACCCTTCCAGCTTCCTCTTTGCTTTCCCCGTTCTTTTCCATATCGTCCCCCCCCCCCACACACACACCTACAACTCTTTCTTCTACTTTCATATCAGCACTCTCTTCCTAGGTTCTTCTTTGTCTTCTCCTCTCTCTATTTTTTTCTAGCTAGGTTGATCGCCGGAGAAATTTTCTGATCAACACTGTCGCAGAATTTTTTTTTTTAAAGTTGTGACAATTAATTTGTTGTAATGGCCAATTGGCGTGACCTCCTAAACAGCAGGAATCGATTGACATTGCTCTTGGGCAATTTGGACCACTGGAATGTCATCTCCGACTAACTAGAGCCGCCGGAGAGTTGCAGGTCATCAGAAATGGAAATTCCTACAGTGAAATCTCCTGATTTTTGGTGGAGAGGTAGTTCTTGGTATGGAAAACAATCTCTATACCATGGAATTGCAAGATTGAATGGTTAAAAATTGAAGAATAGTGAGACCCGTTGAATTGAAGTGGTTTTTCTCTAAATCTGACCCGATGAATTTTTCTATTTTTAAAATTAGTTATTTATCTTTTTTTTAAAATTGTTTATCATATTCACGCGCTTAATACCGGTGATTAACATGCAATTTGCCACATTAGCTACAATATTGCCACTTAAGCATAGTCTACGGTCAAATGTGTTTATTAGTAGCCATTTTCTCAAGTAGAGGTGTTCAAATGGGAAAACTCAAAATTTGTGTATCGGCTTTCAAAAGCCCTACAAGTTTAAGTGGCCCAGAAGTCATTTCGCCTCCAATATTCTTTAGCAACATTTCGATTTGGATTTCAAAGAGCTAACCAAATTTAGTCCAAAATTTCCTTTCGAATCCAACCCAAAACGTTGGAGAGTAGTATCATTTCATCCGACATAGCAAAGTTTCGTTCCAATTTCAGAAGCGCAGATACTTAAATCCAATTTTTGGATTTTAAATTCAATCCACGAAGGTTTTTAATGGGATAATTATACGGAGTTGTTCTTACTTCAGGTATATTAAGGCTATCACTTCTTTCTTTCGGCATGATCCATATGATACGTACGAAACGTGCAAATGCACAAATTTCATGAATGACTATATTCATAGAAGTATTAGAGATATCTATGTTCTTGAATTTCCATATGTCATAATATTTTATTATATTTTCATGGGTCTTAGAAAAAAATACGAAAGTTGAAAAGAGTTTACTTTATGATGTTAGTCGAAGGCAAAATGGTCTTATGAAGCTCCAAAAGATTTTATTAACGTACTTTTCATACATTGCATTCATGTGCATTGACTTATGACCAGATGATGTTATATACGCGTATATATGTATGTATATATATGTATATGGGGTATAAGAAATATTATGGCGTTATATACGTACCACTACCTGATCAGCTAGTATATGATGATGATATTGCCCACAGTGGCTGAAATATGATGCAAACGGTCTTATATAAGCGTATATATGTATGTATATGATATATAGGAAAGGTTATGGTGTTATATACGCACCACCACCTGATCAGATGATATACGATGATGATTTTTCCCACAGTAGCTGAGATAATATGATTGGATGCCCTCAGAGGCTTTATGATGTAATGTACGTACGGACCTATGCATTACAAGACATTGATATACATATACATGATACTATAAATATTTCATGATTTACGGAGCTATTCAAACTTACAGGTTGAGTCATGTACTCTATATGTCTTCCATGTCTCTTATGTATTTACTTATGTGCCTTACATACTCGGTACATTATTCGTACTAACATTCCTTTTGCCTTGGGACGTTGTGTTTCATGCCCGCAGGTCCCGATACGTAGGTCGTGAGCCCTCAAAGTAGGCTATTAGCTCAGCGGAAGATGTTGATGCACTCCATTTGCTTCGGAGTTGCTCATTTGGTTAGTATGATTTAGATGTATATTGTTTGGTATGGCGGGACTTTGTCCCGACCTTTATGACAATATGTATTCTTAGAGGCTTGTAGACATACGTTGTGTACGTGAAAGATTGTACGGCCTTATTGGCCTATGTCTTGAGTTTATAAAGGATCATGTTGGCCTATTAGGCCCATACATGATGATGTAATAAGAAAGATACGTTATATTGGTACTCGGTTAAGGTACTGGATGCCCGTCGCGGCCCATCGGTTTGGATCATGACAAAAGTGGTATCAGAGTAGTTCTTTCCTAGGGATGTCTACAAGCCGTGTCTAGCAGTTCTTTCCTAGGGATGATTACAGGGCATTTAGGATTTTCACTCTTTCTTCTTACTCTAGATCGTGTGGTAGAGCTCACTTATAAGAATTCAAATTCCAATTTTTTTTATTATTCATAATAAGACGATACCTACATCCAGAATGAAGAATTGGAAAGAGATATAGTTGTGGAAGAGGTGAGTCAGAGGAATTGGATTTTGTATAATGCCTACAATAAGTAAATGTGAGGTCTTTGGCAAATCATGGGTGTACTGAAAGGTGTAAGCCTTTTGATAAGGAGCCTTAAGGCAAGAATGCCTATCCACCTTTATGTGAATGACAATGAGAGATTAAAAAGATAAATACAAGTTTCAACAAGCAAAAGAAGTAAGATGAAGAAGGGTACGAGGAGCCCAGTTAATGAAGGTTAACAGCGTTTATAATTGAGGCAGAGGAACATAAGCCTTTTGAGTTATATTCAATAGTAATAGAGGTATGTATAATTGGTCACACCCATTTCAGTGATGCCTTGTGGGGGCTAACAGGTATAGTTAAGAAAAGGATGGGATATCAAGATCCGGCTGGGGTTAGAGTAACCCAAATTGGTAAATGGATTATTTTCATTTGTTGGCATTTCCGAAGGGTATTACAAATGTGTCAATAGATCTTCTTGTAAGACACCCAGATGGTGCACCCTAGAATATTATGATTAGATGTGAATACTAACATTCAGAAGATAGGCAGTGAAATCATGGATGTGATAAATATTAACTTAAGTATGGCTCTCATCCCTAGTAGAGCAAGGATGTTGAGCAACCCAAAGAGCCATTGGATGGAGCAAAGGAAAGCTAAAAGCGAAAGAATGCCGTATTGAAGTTTTCACAAGAAAAGGGATATGCAGAAATATTAGCAGAGTAATGGGAAGGGAGATAAGGAAGCATTATAAATAAGGTGTGATACATGGATGAAAACGGTAGAGTGTTATAGAACCTATAGTCAAATGAAGGAAGAGACGAAAGGTGATGGGCCTTAAGACAACGAAAGAGTATAGGCCATAAGATTATATCCTCATTTCAAGAAATAAATTCGCAACTCTAGCGTGATTACCAAGAGAAAAAGTTAGACCCCAGAGTAATAGAACCAGTATGGATTGGTGAACAAGATAAACTAAATATGAATTAGGGACTGAGTGACTAGTGATAGTCGCCATCATAAGAAATTCAGATTTTGTTCTGCTAATAATAGAATGGATGACAAAAGAAGATTCATGAGAAATTCAGAGAATGATCATTCAGGAAGACGCTTCCCTACAACAAGCAATGTGAGCAAAGTTTAGCTTAAGGGAGTGTATTTGCCAGTTATACTAAATTTCACCCTCGTGAGTAAGGGATTTTTCTATCGTTGGTGTGGAAGTATTATCGCGAGGCGAGTAAGAGTCATCGATGATGTGAAAGGATGCCAGAGATGAAAAGGTGAAACATCTATAGGCAGGTCGTTATAGCTCCAACTCTTAGGACTCCCCTAAAGGGAGGAATATGGAATGATAAAACGAAGAATGCGATAAAAATGAGAAAGAAATGAGATTTCACTTCTCCAAATGCTACGGATATGCTACGATTCCAGAACATTATGCAAACGAAACATCAAGGAGAAGAAGTGAGGGTTCCTTCCCGAGATGTTATTGATAATTAAGGAGCCAGTGCGAGACATAAGTTAAGACCAAGGAAATAACCCAAGAAAGATTTCGCAAAATATTGACATGAGGATAGGCCAACGAGTAGTTAGTAGTTGATTCAGAAAGAGGCTAGCTATGTCTAGTCAAGAGGATACAAAACAAGACAGCAGGTCGTGCAAGATAAAAATAGTAAAATCCAATATAGTGAATTTAGCCCCACAGTTATCACATTGTAATACTTGAGAAATATTCAAATAGGAGTTGGAGTAGTTAAAGGTACCATATGTTACAGAAATAAAAGATAGTTCCACTGGGAAGACAGTCAAAACTTTAGTTCAAAAGCAGTCATACGAGCAGATGAGTATGGAGGTAAATAACTAAGGATAATTACAAGTGCGCACGAATATAAAAATTCTATCGGGAGTACGGTATAATAAACTCGCATCTTTGCAAGAGTCAGAGGGTCTTCCCTAAGTACTACGATGAAAGACTAGCTGAGGAAATAAGGAAGAAGGCTTAAACCTCATTACAACAACCTAAATAGGAAATGGTCGTATGACAACAATCTCAAAATAACATTGTATGCACTCCCTAAGAAAGTGGCACCTACAGTAGCTAATGAACAAGGAGTAAAATTAGAAGTGGTATTTAGGATCATATGAGTTGTATAGAACTTCAATATATAGGGGCATTAAGATAAGCTAAGTATGGACACAACAAGGGGCAGAAAGATAAAAAAAAGTAATAACTTACATTCAAAGAAAGCTAAGATGGAAAAAAGAGAGGAATTACTCGATCAATGATCCAGAGTCGGTTGTGTTAAGAACTCACTTAACGGTTTGGAAATTATATATGCATCATATACAGCCGTAGAAGATTCTGGTATACGTTAAAAGAAAGAATTGAGCCTAGGTCATAAACGAAGGATTAAATTGTTAAAGGATTGTATCATGCATATTCCTCGACGCCCATGAAAGGCTAAACAGAATAAATAATACCATAAACCACAGATCGGAAGATAGCTTAAGCCTATGTAAAGGTTGATCAGAAGGAAGAGGAAACTAAAGAATTACATCACCCAAGTAAATCATGAGTCTGATTATTAGGCCTAGAAAAATAAGAGAATTGATGCTTGAGAACATGATAGAATTACTCTTAATATCATATGTTCAAGAGGAATAACACAACAACCATAATTTATAATGGCTCTATAAGGAAGTCAGTTAGAAGAAGTACCAGTCTCACAAGAAGTCAATACGAAACTCCCACCGGATTGTATATATACCAGAGGTGCGAGTATTAAAATAGAGCTTCAAGTCATGAACGTGAATTACACCTAGGTGGAAGGGAGGCCAGGAAAGAGATAGAAGATACGATGCGAAATTTTAAGATAAGTAAGGTAAAGGTGACAATGTACGAGATACTCAAAGGCAGAAGATCATGAATGGTCCATACTTCGGATAGAAGGCTATAAGCATGGGGATCCAATAACCGGGAATGATAGCGGCATCATCGGCAGTATGTCTTTCAGCCTACGGTTTCTAAGTACTAAGAGATCTAGTTAATAGAATAGAGAAAAGTTAGAGACGATGTGATGTCTCGCTTGACGTTCCAGAATAACACAAGAAAATCTATGGTGCAAGCAAGTTGAAGAAAAGTTTATAAATAGATATGTGTAAGTCGCAAGCTAAAGTATGGTAGAGCGATAAAGTTTTAAGGAAACATGAGTAAGGATGAGGAAAGTCAAGTGAAAAGGTAACGAGAATGGATAAGTCTTTAGGATTAAGCTCATGAAAGAAGAGTAGGCAGTTTCTCTATGTTATACAAAGCTCACTATAGCTTTAATGAACTCAAGGGAGTCTAAGATTAATAGCATTTAGAAGGAATGAAATGCTGACCTGGTAATAAAACGAGGGTATAATTGTGACAGATATAGGATGACGTTTAGGCCTTCGTTTGAATAATGATTTGAAAAAGAAAATAGAAGAAGAGAAGGAAAAAATATTTCCCTGAAGGCACGAAATTAGGATACCCCATAAGGTGAATCACATTGAGACACTATGAAATATAATTATGGAAATCACTTCAAATATTCCTCAATGCAACATAAGCCCTAGCGGTAATGTATTACGTAAGAAGTTTCAAGTCTTTAAGTAGAGGATTATAGATCAACATTGAGGCAAATCAACAATGGTCAGATACAAGTTACAAAGTATGACATGAGATTAGGCCATGAATCTTAAGACGAACGGTAATGAAGGAGCATTGAAGGACTGAGATTTATACCTAAAGGATAGGTAACAAAAGTAACTGGAGCTTCGTAAACATACCTCAGTAAAGATAGATTGAAGAAAAAAATTATGGTATAGTATAACCCGTGGAAATGCAGTAACGTCATAGGAATAGATAACCAGATCTATGAAATAAGAGACCATATTCACAAGCTCTACAAAGTATAGAGCAAAGGACTTCAGTATACCTATAGAGGCCTAGAGAGGCATCCTATTAAGCCTTGTATATATAAAATAAGGCCTGCAGATTGACTAAAAGATAAAAGGAAAAAAGGAAAGATGAATCGCATAAGTGCACCTATAATGCCAGGGTCATACAGGCTGCATGACAGGAGGTAACAGAAGTTGCAATATTACGAAGATTTCGACCACAGGTCATGATATGAGCAAAAAGACTAAAGGGGGGAATACCCTAGACTTTGGATTTATTCACAGAGAAACTGCTTAAATAATAAGAAGAGTATTAAGGTATTCACAAGAGCTATAAGTTACGAAAATGATAAGAGCGTCAGTCAACATTCGAGGACGAATGTTCCAAGGAGGGGAATGATGTTACGCCGCAATATTACGTTAATATTACGTCCCGCAGTATTATATTACGACAATGTTGTGCTCTGCATTAATATGTTACGATGGTGTTACCCTCTGCAGTAATATATTACGATTGAGGTTACGTTCTGCAGTATTAAGTTACGACAGTATTGTACCCGACAATATTACATTACGGAGATGTTACGCTTCGCAGTAATAAGTTACGGCGATGTTATACCCTATAGTATTTTACGTTGAATTTGTCGTAAGATAATTAACATCAATCCAAGGAAAATATTATTTGGGTATTATAAGGATTATGTTATTTCACAAGTGATTAGTAAATTCATGAAGGTGAAAGGGGGAGCAAGTCTAAGAAAACGAATTTTGTCAAAGTTTGGTATTTTGGTATAAAATACTGCCCGAGCTAAAATATCTGGTATTTATGGACTAGTGCCATACAAGGTACTATATGGACATGATAGAAAGGTGTATAAGGTATGTAAAAAGTTAGTAATATTCTAAGTAAGTGGGAATAATTCTCAATTTTTCAGGTAATTAATTAATTACAGGGTAGCAAAATATTACCTAATTAATTAATTAATTAATTAATTATTGGATAAGATTAAAATTCCATCCCACCCCACGTGGCAAGAAGCAACAAAACCTAGAAGATGACTAAGTAGTCATAATTCTAGGTGGCTACTTAATAACGACTTAAATTCAAGTCCCGGAAAGACTTGTGAAAGACTTATCCAAATACTGTCATGGGTTTCATTTAATGTCTTGGTTTTCATTTCAAATTTCATTGCTTTGGCTGAAACCAAGAGCAATTAGAACAGAAACCTTTCATTTCTTTCCAAATTAGTTTGGCTTGAATCCAAAGAAACTTGGAAAACATATCACTTCGTCCAAAATTTTTTAGCAAAATTTCGATTTGGATTTCAAAGAGCTAACCAAATTTCAACCAAAATTTCCATTCCAATCCAACCCAAAACGTTGGAGAGCAGTACCATTTCATCCGACATAGTAAATTTTCGTTCCAATTTCAGAAGC
This sequence comes from Nicotiana glauca, assembly GCA_026770625.1. Taxonomy (NCBI): domain Eukaryota; kingdom Viridiplantae; phylum Streptophyta; class Magnoliopsida; order Solanales; family Solanaceae; genus Nicotiana; species Nicotiana glauca. Next base: position 101,054 of record MU759206.1, on the reverse strand, counting down.
GCAGATACTTAAATCCGATTTTTGGATTCTAAATTCAATCCACAAAGGGAGTTGTTCTTACTCAAACTATGTTAAAGTTATCTCTTCTTTCTTTTGGCATGATCCATACGATACGAATGAAACGTGCAAATGCACAAATTCCATGAATGACTCTATTCATAGAAGTATTAGAGATATCTATGTTCTTGAATTTTCGTGTATCATAATATTTTATCATATGTTCATGGGTCTCAGAAAAAAATACGAAAATTGAAAAGAGTTTACTTTATGATATTACTCAAAGGCAAAATTATCTTATGAAACTCCGAAAGATTTTGTTAACGTACTTTTCATGCATTGCATTCTTGCGCATTGACCCATGAACAGATGGCGTTATATACGCGCGTATATATATGGGAAATGTTAAGGCGTTATATACGCACCACCACCTGATCAGCGGGTATATGATGATAATATATATATATATATATATGGGAAATGTTAAGGCGTTATATACGCACCACCACCTGATCAGCGGGTATATGATGATAATATTGTCCATAATGGCTGAAATATGATTCAAAAGGCGTTATATATATATATATATATATATATATATATATAGGAAAGGTTATGATGTTATATACGCACCACCACCCGATCAGCTGGTATACGATGATGATTTTGCCCACAGTGACTGAGATGATATGATGGGATGCCTTCAGAGACTTTATGGTGTAATGTACGTACAGACATATGCATTACATGACATTCATATGCATATACACGATACTATAAATATTTCATGATTTACAGAGTTGTTCAAACTTATAGGTTGAGTCATGTGCTTTATATGTCTTCCATGTCTCTTATGTATTTATTTATATGCCTTACATACTCGGTATATTATTCGTACAGACGATCTTTTGCCTGGGGACGTCGCGTTTCATGCCTGCAGGTCCCAATAGACATGTCGAGAACCCTCCAAGTAGACTATCAGCTTAGCGGAAGATGTTGGTGCGCTTCATTTGCTTCAGAGTTGCTAGTTTGGTCAGTATGATTTAGACGTGTATTGTTTGGTATGGGGGGACTCTGTCTCGACCTTTATAATAATATGTATTCTTAGAGGCTTGTAGACATATGTCTTGTACGTGAAAGATTGTACGGCTTTGTCGGCCTATGTTTTGAGTGTATAAAGGATCATGTTAGCCTATTAGGCCCGTATGTCATATGTATATGATGATGTAATAAGAAAGATACATTACATTGGTACTCGGTTAAGTAAGGTACCGGGTGCCCGTCACGGCCCATGTGTTTGGGTCGTGACAAATTACAATAGAATATGACCCCTCTATTATAGGGAAAGAGTGAATTAGCCACCAAGTAATAAACCCTAAGATCTCTCTAAAATATAGAAATTCACCTTAAATACAATTCTACTTATAACTCTCCCCTTTGAATGTCTATTCAACAGATAATATGCCTCGTTAAAACCTTAACTAAAATAAAACCCAATGAAAAAAAATTCTAGTAAAGGAAAAAGAGTACACATATCTAACAATACGCCTTTTGGTTGCCTCGTTAAAAACCACGCAAGGAAAACCCAGTGGGACAAAGCCTTATAAGGTAAAAAGAAAATAACGCGTATTAACTCTCCCTAATGAGAGGCTCAATTCATATCTTTGAGCCTTCGTATTCCAATCTTTTGCACCATTTTCAAAATATCGCTGGTAGTGATTTGATAAACAAATCAACCATGTTGACTTGAATGAATATTTTGCACCTTGAAACCATCATTCTTGATAAATATATAATGTCTTCATATAATGTCGTGGAATGGCTCTTCAATATCTCCATACAGGTATTCTCGCTATTACATTATCATGCTTATAGTTATAGCAAGATACATTTGTGCATAAACTGCACCGACGATATGGTACTTCAAGATCAAGAATTATATATGCTTCAAGCAATTTAAATCCTTCAGGGATTATCAAATAAGTATAGTCAAATAAGCCATACAAATAGACTTTAGATTTATATCAAGTTTTCATGTCATACTGATATATGAAATAGATAAAGGTGATTGTGCTCACCATTGACTTTATACTTTCAAGTGTTTGAACTACATGTTCAAAACTACATGTCTTTCATATGAAACCAAATCTGCTTGAATTGTTTCTCCACACTTAAGATCCTCATATATATGTAGCCCTATCATAGATGTCGTCGACGAATATTTTATATTGGTTCAAACCTCCTTATTTTCATATAGACATAACATAGAGATCTCTTCATTCATATATTCGGGTACCTGAATTTCTCTTGAGATTTTATGAAGTGTTATGTCATGTGATCTTCTAGATCACTTGCCTCCTTTATTATGATCATTTTGATCATTTGCTCGTCTTCTTTATCAAGAAGTTTATTTGAAACCGATTTTTCCATACGCTTTAAGCATACCATAGACTTTGTCCTTCTAGTACTTAGTAGGAGCATTTGCAATCTGAATATAGTTACTTTCGTTGAGTCAGCAAATGCTTCTGGCATGCTTTGCAATATATTACAAATGAATTATCTTTTAGTGAACTTCAAGTACATATTATCTTATTCGAAGATCTAGATGTACACATGATAGTTCATTCAACATAACTTTTTTTTTAACTGTTTATCTTGTCTCCCCCTCATGTTAGAAAAACTAACTTGTTTCCTAAACTTTGGGAACCCATCTTTATGTGTTATGGTGTTAATCAAAATACACATCGCACATCAATAATAATAAGATGGAATTTTTTGGTTCCTGACCTTGAACTGCTTGTGAAGGGAGAATGCAATATACTTTCGTATATAACATATATCAAACTTATATAGATAACTTTATTCTCATAAGCAATAATTTAGCTATTAAATGGAGGCACTCAATAAATTACTTTGCTAAACGAGCTGTAATATAAACCAACTTATCAAGACAAACTATCTTGAATAAAAAAATCTAGAATATGCTCTAAATTAAATTATTGAGCAAGTTATCTGGCAAACACGATCTTGCAGGTTAATAATAATTGACATGTAACCATCTCATAGATGCATCTTATGCGGTATACATGGCTGGTGAATGAGCCCATATTTATCTTTGATATTTCTAGTATTCATGGGATTCAATACAAATTTTAGTTGGTCTATTAATTAATAAGAACAAGCAATGTAAGAAACTCTTGTAGGGATACTTCCTTATTCCCAAAAGACTGAGTCTGTGTAGGTGCTTGTGTCTGTAAAATAGCCTGAGGAGCTAAACTTCCACCCTGAGTGGGCACCAACGCCTCTAACACATTCAGTAACCTTGCCACTACGTCTACATGTAAGGCAACAGTAGGTACAACAATTGGCACCGGTGGTGGAGCGTCCTGAACTCCCTGCCCTTGCACTTGATCTGGCATAAAAGCTTGGGGTTGAACCATGTTCCCAACTTCAGGTTGAGGAGCAGTTTGTCTTCTAGTTTGATGAACCTGTCACGACCCCAGTTCACCCTTCGTGAACTGTCGTGACGGCAGCTAGTTCCGACGACTAGGTAAGCCTAACAAGTACGGAAAGATAATCGAACCTTGCGGAAATTATACTAAAACCAAAAATTTAACAAAAAGGAAACGAAATGTAAAATGCCACTCAGCACATACAACACAATATCTCAACTTCTACAATATTATCCCAAAATCCAAAACCTCACGGGAACACAAGCTGAGAGAAATATAGTAAAAATGCTCTAACTCTGGAATATCTACATCAACAGTATGATAGAAGGGCTAATACTACAAGATAGAATAAAGATGGAAACTCTTCGGTTTGCGGACGCGGCAGATGTACCTAGAAGTTTTCAAAGCTCTCCCTACCTTAAGGATGGTAAGCCTATGCAGCAGTACCTGGATCTGCACATGAAAGATATACACAGAAAGGGCATGAGTACACCACAACGATATTCAATAAATGCCAAGCCTAACCTCAGTTGGGTACTGGCGAGGAAGGTCAGGACCCTACTGAGATAAATATATATATATATATATATATATATATATATATATATATATATATATATATATATATATATATATATAAAAAGACAGGGCAATAAGCAGTAAAACTGAGAGTCGATAATAAAGATCTACACAGTATAATAAGAGTGCAATAACGCAAACAGAGATAAAGGAAAACTACAAGGAAATACCCCTCACCGCAAGATAAATAATTGGGATCTCTTGGTATCCTCAATATACACACTAGGGATCTCCTGTTATCCCGAGGATCTCTTAGTATCCTCAATACATATGCCAGGGATCTCTTGGTATTCGGAGAATCTCTTGGTATCCTAAATACATGTGTCAGGGATCTCTTGATATCCTGTACCTCAATCCAGATCATAATTACGCATAGAGGATCTCCCGCGATATCGTCCTATAGTCTCAATTTAAAACACATAGCAACAGCTCAAGGATATCAAAATAAATACTAAGTTCGTAATAAGTAAACAGTAAATTCTAGCCGAACATGCTTCACGTAATGTAGTTAAGGCAGTTTAAGCAAATAGGCAATTAATTCAACTAAGCATGCTCTTCTAAACTAACACAGGCTATGTTTGCAAGTAGAATAAAATAAGTAAGAAAAGAACTCAGTTTAAATACTTAAAGTAAAACCGGATTTCCAATAATTAGCTCAAGTACGCGCTTGTCACCTCACGTACAAGGCATTCAATTACCAAATATCATATTATAAGGGGAAAGGTCCCCCACACAAGATTAGACAAACCAGTTACCTCGGTCCGGCTCAAAATCAACTAGAAACCACGCTCTTACCACGAGTATCCAACTCCAAATGGCCTAAATCTATTCAGTTCCATTTCATAATATAAATTATACTTCAACACACTAATTCTACAATTAAATTCTAAACTAATATGCGAAATTATATAAAATGACCAAAATGCCCCTCAGGCCAACGCCTCGGAATCAGGTGAAATTTATATTTCTAGAATCCTCACAATCATACGAGTATATTCATATAAAAATCTCTCAATTCGGATGCCAACAACCCGATCAAAACCTAATAATTCAGTCTATGAAGTTTATCCAATTTTCCCCCAAATTATCATCCCCAATCCGAATTTAAATGATAAAATTAACTAAAAATTGATGGGATATAACTAGAAAGGGCTAAAGAATCGTTAACCAAAGATCTCCTCTTCAAATCTCTCTTAAAATCGCCCTCTCCCGAGATCCAATTCGATTTTTGTGATATGAACCCAAAACCCTTGATTTTGAACTTAAACATTCTGCCCAGATATTTGTTAAAGGCGATCGCGAAGAGGAAAAATGAAAGGCTCCTGGTTTGGACTATGCGAACGTGACCAGCTACACGCGATCGTGGAAGAGGGAGAAACGGGCTTACGCGATCGCGGTTGAAGACACGTGAACGCGAAGAAGAAATTGGGCAACTGAGCCATCGGCTCAGTTTCTACTACGCGAATGCGAAGGGGCAGTTGCGAACGTGAAAGATGAATGGGGCAGTCTATGCGATCGCAAATCAAGTGGCACGATCGCGAAGAAGGAATTGGGTCCCCTCTGGGATTATACTACGCGATCACGAATGGATTGCTGTGATCGCGATGAAGAAAAGTCTGCAATACCTGAACCTGAATTTTTGCAACTTTTTAACAACTCAAAATGACCCGTTGAGCATCCGAAACACACGCGATGCTCCTGGGACCTCAACCAAACCTACGAACATAACCTAAAACATCATTCGAACTTGTTCCAACCTTCGGAATTCTACAAACAACACCAAAACACCTATTTTCATCGGATTCAATCTTAAGAATTTCAAAAACTCTAAAAACATGCTTTCGATCAAAAAGTCTATCAAACCTTGTCCGAATGACCTGAAATTTTGCGCACACATTCAAAATGATATAACGGAACTACTGCGACTCTCGGATCAAAATCTCACTATTAAACCAGAAACTTTAAAAATTCAACTTTCGGTATTTCAAGCCTAAATTATCTACGGACCTCCAAAATACAATCCGACCACGCCCCTAAACTTGAAATCACCTAATGGAGCTAACAGAACCATTGGATTTTCATTCCAAGGCCGTCTTCACACTGTTTTAACTACGATCAATTTTCCAACACTTAAGGTCTCATTTAAGGACTAAGTGTCCCAAAACTCTCCGAAACTCAAAATTGAACATCCCGGCAAATCCAAATAGCAGAAATAAACTTGGGGAAAGAAGTTAATAGGGGATCAGGGCGTAAATTTAAGAAACGACTGGCCAGATTGTTACAGAACCCCAACTTGACCTCCACCCCAGGTAGTACCACGTCCAGCACCACGTCCAGCAGATGAGGGTGTACGTGTCCTACCATCTGCGAAAGAAATATTCCAAAGTCAATCTCAAGTTATCTCAACGCACGATCAAAGAATGAAAGAGGGAAAACATTCCTAGACTTTACTAAACATTGCTCTATGACTCGGGACTTAAAGCCTAAAATTTTATACCAACTTTGTCACGACCCAATTTAGGATCTTGACCGGCGCTTAGGATCAAGTGGCCCCAAGTAAGTCCCATCGGTATTTTACAGAAAATCGGACAGAGTTTCCCCTATTTTTGGACTATCACAAAATTTTCATATCTCAAATCAGCAACCAAACATCCTAATATCAATTCAATTGACAATGACTTTATCAATTAATCAAAAGAAATAGCTACCTTTTATAGTCCACCCACTAACAACTAGAAATACTACTTTATCTTCAAATTTGATAAGAATGAGTGATACTCAACATAAGTCTATAATAATGAAGAAATACTCAAGACACCAAAAGAATGACCATGGAGAGACTCTAAAATTTCAAAGAAAAGACCATAACAATTGATAAAAATCTCCACCCCGCGAACAAATGCGAAGCTCACCAAGAACTATCAACCTGTGCGCTCTAATTAACGAAATCCTCGCCCACGTCAACTGTTATCTCTGTAAAAAAAATTAGCGGGGAATGAGTCGCTAGCTCAGTAAGTAATAACACTTAACCACAACAGTTTTTAAGGGGTACAAGTAAGAAAACATGCTAGTATCTCAAACAGAAAATAACATAAAAATGCCCTTTCAGAAACAATAAATAATTTTCAATCTCATCATGCTCTTCTTGTAGTATAATACAATTATCAATTCAGTAACAAGCTCGATAACCACTATATAATATCCATATTCATATTTTGGGAGGTTTCAATGAACGGATCATGTAATCGGTATAAATGTGAACTTCTTTGCAAGAAGTCAAATATAACGGTAGTCCCTACTCGAGGGGAATCGATAACGGTATGCTAGTTCTACCTTTTTACTAGTGAGGGCTATAGTCGTACTTTATAATAGGTAAATACAAGGTGCACCAGGTCTAACGAACCCGCCGTTAGCTACGGGATCCTTCAAAGTCTACTACCATTTATACTTGTCTCTATATTCATATATACTAATAGGAAAATATTTCAAAACAATATAGGGCATTTCGATTCTAATCAAATCATGTAATTTCATTTAGATAACGGTAAAATATATCTAGTGACAGCAAAATATTTAAAACAACGTTAATCATCTCAAATAACTATTTCGGTATCATATCGAGTAAAAGATTTGTCCCACATGTAACTCAAAATAATCGGTAACATATTCATATTAAAAATTATGTGTAGATCATGCAAGTTATGAAAACACAAACTGAGGTAAGATTACTACTCACAATACTCGTGCCGAAATACCAAATGTTTCACCTCAAGAAACTCGTACAAATTCCTCCAATCAATCTATAATTTCATAATATCGATCTCATGTTAATTTCCTCATTTAGGCTAAATCCATCATTAATTTAGAATACCGAGTCATCGGGGTTCATGTTTGAGTCTTAATTTTTGAATTTATATTTAATTATAGAACTAGTCCATAATTCTAATTTCAAACTATTTAGTATAATTTATACCTCTAAAATTAGACCTATCAGTGCTCAAACCAAACCTGTATAGCCTCATTATCTCCATAGTAATTGTATATTTCTTTATATACAATAGAAAGTTGATATTGAATTCTTTTGTACTACATAAAATTTCATAGATGCGATGAAATAATTTAACAGACGAGGGGAAGAAGGTTAACCTCTTGAGTCGAAGGAGAGCTTTAATACTTTCAATTTCAACTCCCAATTCTTCTTGAGGCTTTTGCCCAAAGATTTCTTCTTGTTCTTCTTCTCTTTTCCTTTTTCCTTTCTCTGTCCATTTCTTTTTTTTTTGTTGCTGCTGCTTTCTGTGTCTTTTGTTTTATTCAGAAAGGGGTTTGAAGCTTTTTAACCCTTTTCACTTATCTCTAATGGGCTTCGGTCCATGTTTTAAATTCCTTATTTTTTTTTGTTTATTTGTTTAGTTCTTATTTTATTTTTTTTAATTATTATAGGTAGTTATTTATTATTATTATTATTATTATTATTATTATTATTATTATTATTTTGCTAATGACCAATACACCCTTATTAAGATATAGGGTATTACACATGTGCATAAATTTCCAGCATATTATGCTGGACCGGTCTACTTTGCTGGCTCCAGTATAATATACTGGAGTTCCAGTATATTATACTTGAATTCCAATATATTATGCTTGAGTATTTTTCGGATTTTGAACAGTGTTTTCGTTCAAATTTAGTTTTACATGAAAAGTGGCTAAATTTTGATAACTTTTGAAATTGTGGCTATTTTTGAACGACCACTTATAAATCTCGCTATTTTTTAATTTCTCCCCAATATTTGCGTCTTACAGGACTTCGCTAAGTCTCAAGTTTCAAGCCCAAAGGGCTTCATCGTTGTCTTCCTACTTCAGTTTTTTACTGGTAATTAACTTTCTTTGTATTAATCACCAAAGTTAACCATTACAAAACTATAGTCAAGCATCGCACTCTGCTGACTATCTCAACTACATCACTGCAACATTAATCTACTTAAAAGGAATATACAAGCTACTACTCACTATACTAATAAGTATTTCTGTAATTGGATTCTAGCTTTAGGCTCAACTCTAACATTACAAATATAGGCTATCTCTCGTACTAAACTTTCACAATTACGATATCTTTTTTCAAAGATAAGATTATTCCCTTCCGTCCAAAACGCATAGGATGCTTCTGTGATACCAATCTGAAGATGTTGGTATGGTTAGATTTCCCTTTTGCTTTCTTGATGATCCACTGAAGATGATGTTGTCAATTGCTGTTGTTTCCTTGACCTTCTTGAATCCATTTCCATATTCTACTCCATAATTCTGTTGCATAAGAACATTGTAAAAACATATGATCTCTTATTTCTAATTTTCCCTGGCATAATACACATTTGATCAGTGTTCAGCCCCCAGCTTGCTACTCTATCCTTGGTAGGTAATCTCCCATGCAACATTAGCCATAGACTGAAAATAGCCTTAGGTCGAGCAGAATTTTGAAATACCAAGAACTTCCAATTCACTCTGGGTAAGTCTCCCAGTAGTTGTAGATATATATGTTTGATAGTCTCTTTGTCATCCTCTTTGCACTGAATTTATAGTAGAACATCTCTGGAAGCTATTATTCTTCGAACCATCCAACTAGCTTGCTTTGGAATAGGCATGGTTTGAATGTGTTGCTGCTTGATGTAGTAGGCATTGATCCATCTAATCCACAGTTTGTCTTCTTTATGAGCTAAATTCCAACAGACTTTAGCAATTGCAACCTTGTTCTAGAGCATTAGATTAATGATATTCATACCTCCAGCTGATTTTGGAGTACACTTTTTGTCCCATGCCACATAGTTCTTTCTAGTAATAGTATTACTACCCGACCATATGTAGCTTCTACATATAACAATTATCATCTTTAACACTTTCATAGAAAGAATAAACAGCTGAGCCCAATAGGCTTGAATACCAAAAATGACAGATTTGACTAACTGTATTCGACCAGCATAATAGAGCTTCTTGCAGTCCAAGATGAAATCTTTCCTGCAATATCAATTAAGGGCTGCCATTTGATCTACATGTGCGCTCCTTTCTTCCTTCTTTCATTTTTTGTCCATTGTGTTACTGAGACTACCAACCCTCGCCACAGATAAGCAACTATGTTTTTGTTTATAATCTGTGAGACTACAACATGAAAACACCTCGGAAGCAGCCTCGTGACATTCAAGAATATAGCCGATAACTTGTTGTTTTCTTCTTTTGAATAAGACTAGGTAAATGAAATATGTGTAACTGTTCTTGTGTTAAAGTAAAAAGAGTGAGTGGAAATGTACTCAAATGAACACGTAAAGCACATACCAGATAAGAATCAAGGAGATGATCCTCTAGCCCAATCTGGAGGGTGTACTGTAATTGTTAACGCATCATTTGTCACATCTTCATGCTGCGTTCTTTGAATTGGGGTTAATCCTTTGCTATCATGATTTGTACCCAATCAGAAAGATCGGAAGGATTTTTATGACATGTATCAGTAGAAAGATTGAGAAATTTCATCTTCAATACAGAATATAGAACAACGCTTAAGCTAAAACAAGCTTAAGTTCAGCAAATAGAGAACAAAACTTTAGCAATAGAATGCTTAAGTTCAGCAATTACAAACAAAAACTTCAACCAACACTAAGTTTACGCAAAAAACTTCAGCTAAAACATGCTGAAGTTCACCAAATAGAGAGCAAAACTTCAGCTAGTCTCAGACACCACAATTTCCAAAGACAATTCTATACCCTCCTCCACCAATTACCCCTATTTTCATGGCACCTCCATCAACCACACTCCACAGATCTTCCAGCGAGCCTGTATTCCAAACTCAGGACAATCAATATTACCCTCCTGAACACACTTTCAAAGCACCTGAACCATGTCTTTACCCTCCTCAGCTTGGTATCTCGGCAGAAATCAAGAAGCCTCCTAATAATTTGGAATAGGAAGAGATGGCCAGGAAGGTCAAGAGTTTGGAGCACCCCTTTAGAGATATGAGAGGACTAGGAGGTCAAGTAAGCGTATCTTACAAAGTCCTATGTTTGTTTCCAAACGTACAACTACTGGCATGGTTCAAAATGCCCAAATTCGACTTATACAATGGACACGGGGACCCGATTTACGCGAAAAACTTCAGCTAAAACATGCTGAAGTTCAGCAAATAGAAAACAAAACTTCAGCTAGTAGAATATTGAAGTTCAGTAATTACAAACAAAAATATCAACCAACACTAAGTTTATGCGAAAAACTTTAGCTAAAACATTCTAAGTTCAGCAAATAGAGAACAAAACTTCAGCTATTAGAATGCTTAAGTTCAACAATTACAAACAACTTCAGGCCCGTCTATTAGAATGTTGAAGTTTGCGTGATTGTCTTTGCTACTTCAGGTCCGTATGCCTAAAGTTTATGCGAAAAGTGGGTACGCTTGTATTTTTTTTTTTACAAAGCGGGCATAAGTTAAAACGTGATCTAAAAAGTGGGTATAGATGCAAATCCCCCAAACAACATTGCATATATTTGAACTTCAACGTGAGCTTGCCTTCTCGTTTTGCTCTTTCATTAGAGAAAATGACCCACTATAGCTCCTCAAAATTTTAATAGCCCATGTTTTTTTTATTAACCTAAAATGTTCCTCCGACCCAAACATATTATATCTAATATCCTGAAATGTCTATTTTATATATTTTTTGTATAGCGATAGTTTATTTTGTATATACTTTATATAGTGACAGTCTATTTAGTATATTTTTTGTATAGTGACGGTCTATTTTTTTATATATATTTTGTATAGTGACAGCAATTTAGTATTTTTTATTTGTATAATGACAGTCTATTTGCACATATTTTATATAATAACAATCTATTTTAGATATATTCGTATATTGACAGTCTATTTTGTATGTATTCTATATAGTTACAGTTTATTGTATATAATTATCGGTGGACAGCTGGAGTTTGTTTGTGAAATATCTACATACCCTAACAAGACTTCTTTATGATCTCCTCCACCTTCATGTCCGCTGAATATGCGGCCATCCCCACTGTCAGTCCCTTGTGATTTTGAATTTTTTTAAAGTTAATTATAAGTTCTTGCCATAATTCATCAAATAAAACTACGTCTTCCATCCCTTCTGCTCCAATCATCTTGATGGTCATTCTTACTTTGTGGGATATTTGAAATTCTTGGGAAAAAAATAAAAAATTTGTTGAAGAAAATATGTTTTTTCTTGTAAATTTTCCTTACTCCACGAGAAAACAGGGGAAAGAGTAAGGCCATAGTTAAATCCCCTGTTTGTCAATATAGGTGGACACATGTCCATGCCGGCAAACTCCAGTTAGTCAATCTTAGTGGTTAGCCACTAAAATTACTTTAGGGCTATAAAATGTAAATTGTAATTTTTGGCTACTGGGTGTTATAAGTTTGGCCCGAATGGCAATAAATGAATTTCGCTCTTCAATATGATCGTTTAAATTGGTATAAATGACACCAGGTAACCACTTTAAGGTACTGCTATTTAGAAATTAGTCAATGTGTCCTAAATTTTAGTTTTTTAATTCAATTTTTCGGGACTCAAATATCCTGAATTGTTCTGAAATTAAAAATTTTAGTTCAAATTTTTTGGTCAAATTAAGTACCGACCAATCCCTTAATAGCATCCCTAAAAAGGATGTTTGTGAACTTCCTTCTCTAAATTGTTAAAGCGTAAGAAAAATAAATTGGTCAGTTAATGTATTCAAATGTGATATGAAAAATCCTGAAGTTTACAATGAAGAACTTAGGCATTTCCTTATCTTCCAAAAAAATTTATCACGAGCTCTATCTGTTCAGGGTTCTTCCAGGACGAGTGCGTCAGCTAGTCACTCCAGCGCGCGGGGTTCCCTTCAGTCCCATTCTCCAGCACCCGGGAGTTGTTATGAGTGCAGAGAGTTTGGGCATATGTGGAGGAAGTGTTCTCGTCGAGTCGCTAGCTCATCTCAGCAGAGGGGTTAGCCCTCATCTTCTGGCCTATTTTCCTCAGCACCCGCCTTGCCAGCTAGGGGTGAGGGTCAGGCAGCCAGGGGTCGCCCCAGAGGGGGAGGCCGATCGGGTGATGGTCAGGCTTGCTTTTACGCTCTTCAGGGCAAGACAGATGCCATTGCTTCAGATTCCATCATTACAGGTATTATCTCAGTCTTCCATAGGGATGCCTCAGTCTTATTTGATCCCAGTTCCACCTATTCTTATGTGTCTTCATATTTTTCTCATCATTTGGGTACGACTCAAGGGTGTCTAGCCTTACCTGTGCATGTATCTACCCCGGTGGGTGATACTATTATTGTAGACCATGTATATCGGTCGTGTTTGGTGACTATTGGGGGTCTGGAGACCCGAGTTGATATATTGCTATTGAGCATGGTAGATTTTGATGTTATTCTGGGCATGGACTGGTTATCTCCGTGTCATGCTATTCTGTACTGTCATGCTAAGACAGTCACTCTTGCTATATCGGGTGTTCCAAGGATCGAGTGGCGTGGTATGATTGACTCTGTGCCTAGCAGGGTGATTTCTTGCCTAAAGGCCCAGCGTATGGTTGGGAAAGGTTGTCTATCATATTTGGCTTTTGTGAGGGATGTTGGAGCTGATGCTCCTAGCATTGATTCGGTCCTAGTTGTGAGGGAGTTTCCCGATGTGTTTCCTGCAAACCTGTTGGGCATGCCACCGGACAGGGATATTGTTTTTGGCATTGACCTGGTGCCAGGCACTCAACCCATTTCCATTCCTCCATATCATATGGCACCAGCAGATTTGAAATAATTGAAGGATCAACTTCAGGAGCTCCTAGATAAGGGGTTCATTCGGCCTAGTGTGTCATCATGGGGTGCACAGGTTCTATTTGTGAAAAATAAAGATGGCACAATGAGAATGTGCATTGACTACAAGCAATTGAACAAAGTAACAGTGAAGAACAAGTATCCCCTGCCTCGTATTGATGATTTATTTGACCAGCTCCAGGGAACAAGGGTATTCTCCAAGATTGATCTCCGTTTGGGCTATCACCAGTTGAAGATCAAGGATTCGGACATTATGAAGACTGCTTTCAGGACTAGATATGGGCACTATGAGTTTCTTGTTATGTCCTTTGGGCTGACAAATGCCCCAACAGCGTTCATGCATCTGATGAACAGTGTATTTTGGCCATATCTAGATTCATTTGTTATCATTTTTATTGATGATATTTTGGTGTACTCGCGTAGCTGGGAGGAGTACGTGCAGCATTTGCGAGTTGTATTGCAGAGATTGAGGGAGGAGAAGCTTTATGCAAAGTTCTCCAAGTGTAAGTTTTGGCTTGGGTCAGTGGCTTTCTTGGGACACGTGGTGTCCAACGAGGGTATTCAGGTCGAACCGAAGAAGATAGAGGCGGTGCAGAGTTGGCCTAGACCGACCTCAGCCACAGAGATTCGTAGTTTCCTTGGGTTGGCAGGGTATTATCACCGGTTTGTTCAGGGATTTTCCTCTATTGCATCGCCCTAGACCAAGTTGACTCAGAAAGGTGTTCCATTTGTGTGGTCGGATGAGTGCGAGGAGAGCTTTCAGAAGCTCAAGATAGCTTTGACCATGGCTCCAGTATTGGTTTTTCCCTCAGCCGCAGGTTCCTATACCGTATATTGTGATGCATCGAGAGTTGGGATCGGATGTGTATTGATGCAGGAGGGTAGAGTTATTGCATATGCTTTTCGGCAGTTGAAGCCCCACAAAAAGAACTACCCTGTGCATGATTTGGAGGGGGCTGCTACAGTTCATGCTTTGAAGATTTGGAGGCACTACTTGTATGGAGTATCTTGTGAGGTATTCACCGATCATCGCAGTCTTCAGCACTTGTTCAAGTAGAAGGACCTTAATTTGAGGCAGTGGAGATGGCTAGAGTTGCTTAAGGACCATGATATCACCATTCTGTATCACCCAGGAAAGGCCAATGTAGTGGCCGATGCTTTGATCCAGAAGGCAGCTAGTATGGGGAGCTTGGAGTACATTCCAGTAGGGGAGATGCCCTTTGCAGCTGATGTTCAGGCTTTGGCCAATCGGTTGGTGAGACTAGATATTTCAGAGCCCAGTCGGGTGTTAGCTTGCGTGGTTTCTCGGTCTTCCTTATATGATCGCATCAGAGAGCGCCAGTATGATGATCCACATTTGCTTGTCCTTAAGGATAGGGTTCAGCATGATGATGTCAGGGATGTGACTATTGATGATGATGGTGTATTGAGGATGCAGGGTCGGATTTGCGTGCCCAATATGGATGGGCTTCGGGATTTGATGTTAGAGGAGGCCCACAGCTCATGGTATTCTATCCATCCAAGGGCCGCGAAGATGTATCAGGATTTGAGGCAGCACTACTGGTGGAGAAGGATGAAAAAGGATATAATAGGGTTTGTGGCTCGGTGTCTCAACTGTCAGCAGGTAAAGTACGAGCATCAGAGACAGGGTAGTGTACTTCAGCGGATGATTATTCCAGAGTGGAAGTGGGAGAGAATTACTATGGATTTTGTAAGTGGTCTCCCCCAGACTTTAAAGAAGTTCGATTCGATTTGGGTGATTGTGGACAGGCTGACCAAGTCCGCGCACTTCATTCCGGTATGTACTACCTATTTCTCGGAGCGGCTGGCAGGGATCTTTGTCCGGGAGATTGTCCGGTTGCATGGGGTTCCAGTGTCTATTATCTCAGATAGAGGTACTCAGTTCATTTCTCAGTTCTAGAGGACATTTTGGCGGGAGTTGGGTACGCAGGTGGAGTTGAGAACAACATTCCATCCTCAGACGGACGGACAATCCGAGCACACTATTCAGATATTGGAGGACATGTTGCATGCTTGTGTTATTGATTTTGTGGGTTCATGGGATGAGTTTTTCCCGCTTGCAGAGTTTGCCTACAACAACAATTATCAGTCGAGCATTCAGATGGCTCCGTATGAGGCGTTGTATGGGAGGCGGTGTAGATCTCCAATTGGATGGTTCGAGCCCGGAGAGGCTAGGTTATTGGGGACAGAGATGGTCCAGGATGCCTTAGAGAAGGTGAAGCTGATTCAGGAGAGGCTTCGTACAGCACAGTCACGTCAGAAGAGTTATGCGGACCGAAATGTTCGGGATGTGTCATATATGGTGGGTGAGAAGGTCTTGTTGAAGGTTTCGCCCATGAAGGGTGTTATGCGGTTTGGAAAGAAAGGGAAGCTGAGTCCGTGGTTTATTGGGCCTTTTGAGGTACTTAGGAGGATTGGGGAGGTGGCTTATGAGCTTGCCTTGCCACCCAGCTTATCGGGCGAGCATCCGGTATTTCACGTATCTATGCTCTGGAAGTATGTTGGGGACCCGTCCCATGTTTTGGACTCCAGTACTATTCAGTTGGATGATGATTTGACCTATGGATATGGAGCGAGTGGCTATTTTGGGTCGTCAGGTTTGAAAGTTGAGATCAAAGGATATAGCTTCAGCAAAAGTGTAGTGGAGATGTCGGCCTGTGGAGGAGGCTACTTGGGAGACCGAGCGGGAGATGCATGGCAGATATCCTCACCTGTTTATGGTTCCAGGTATATTTCTTGACCCGCTCGAGGACGAGCGTTTGTTTTAGTTGGGGAGGATGTGATGACCCGGCCCATCGTCATGTGAGTTACCGCCCCGTTTCCCCCATTTTTTGCTTCCTTATGTGTTATTATACGAATCTTGGGTGAACGAGTTGATTTGGACTGATTCTGGATGGAAATGAGACACTTAATCTCTTTAAGGAAGGTTTGTTTTGGAAAAGTCAACCGGGTGTTGACTATTGAGTTAGAGGGCTCAAATATGATTTCCGGTGATTCAGTTAGCTTCGGGGGATGATTTGTGACTTAGGAGCGAGATCGGAATTGATTTTGGAGGTTCGGTGTAGAATTAGGCTTGAATTGGCGAAGTTAGTATTTTGGCGAATTCCGGTTGATGGGTGAGATTTTGATCCGAGGGTCGGAATCGAATTTCGAGAGTTGCAATAACTTTGTTAGGTAATTTTGGATGTGTGTGCAAAATTTTAGGTTATTCGGAGGTGATTTGGTTGGGTTTTTTATCGAATGTGTGTTTCAGAAGTTTTTGAAGAACTTAGGCTTGAATTCGATGAAATTTGATGATTTTGGTGTTAGTTGAGGTGTTTTGATGATTGGAGCAAGTTCGAATAATATTTTAAGATGTGTTGGTACTTTTGGTTGAGGTCCCGGGGGCTTCGGGGTGATTTTGGGTGGCTAACGGGATGGAATTGAAAGTTTGGAGGCTGCTGAAGGGTCTGGTATCTGGTATTTTCGCTTCTGTGGAAATAGACCGCAGAAGCGTATGGGGAGTCGCAGAAGCGAAGTTGGGCTTTTTGGAGATTTTCGCAGAAGCGGACCATTTCCCGCATAAGCGGCTTCCGCAGAAGTGGTTAGTGACCGCAAAAGCGGTCCAGGGCAATAAGTGAAGTTCCGCAGAAGCGGAACAATTTTCGCAAAAGCGAGTGCGCATAAGTGGTCTGTTTATCGCAGAAGCGAGAAGGCCTGTTCAGAGGTATTAAAATTCTATCTTCGCGAATTTTTGAAAGAACCTAATATTTTCACTTCGGACTTGGAGGTTTTTGTGCGATTTTTGGAGAAGGAATCAAGGGACTTCATTGAGGTAAGGAATTCTAAGCCTAAAACATAAATCTAATGTGTTATTGTATGAATTAAGGGTGAAAAATCAAGGAATTAGAGGTCAAAAATGGAGGTTAGAGCTTGAACTTAAGAGAATGAAAATTTGAGGTTTGAGGGAGCATTTGAGCTCGGATTTTGGTAAATTTGATATGTATAGACTCGTGGTGAGATAAGGAATACGGTGATGTGAGTTTTTTAATTTTTCGAGAAGTGGTCCCGGGGCTCGGGTTTTTCCAATTTCGTCATTTTTGATATTTTCGAGTCTTTTCGATTGGGTTATGTTCCCTTCGCCTATTGTGACGTATTCCTTGTGGTTTTGATCAGATTCGACGTACGAGGAGGTCGATTCGAGAGGAAAAGACATAGCGATCTAGATTTTTGGCCGGCTAGAGGTGAGTAATGATTTTAAATGATGTCCTTAGGGTTTGAAACCCCGTATTTGCACAACGTAGTGCTATGTTGAGATGAGACACGCGTTCAATGGCGAGCGCGGGGTCATTTACTATTGGGGATTGTGACTCGGTCCAGTCCGGATGACACTTTGCCGCGTATTTGACTATGACTTGTTATTTTTCACTATGATTTGGGCTTATTGCCATATTTGGGGCTTATTGACGACTGTTTGAACTCCTTGTGAGCTATCATCACTGTTTTCCTCACTATTTGAAATATTATTTGAACTCAGTCCATTTGAATTACACCGTTTCATGAATTCAGCTATATATTTACTCAACCTTGAGTTTTAATTGATATTTGAACTATTGTTTGAGCTGAGCATTATTGTTTTCACTGATGCCCGATGGGCTTATGATTATTTTTGGACTGATTGTGGCCGAGGGCCATGTGTGAGGATATGATGAGTGATGTGAGGAGACTTTCAGGCTTCGAGCGATATGTGAGGAGGCTTTCAGGCCTCGAGCGATATGTGAGGAGGCTTTCAGGCCTCGAGCGATATATGAGGAGGCTTTCAGGCCTCGAGTGTATTGTGAGAAGGCTTTCAGGCCTCATATTGATATGTACAGGCTTTCGGGCCTTATGATGATATAGCGCTTGGGCTGTAGGAGCCCCTCCGGAGTCTGCACCCCTACAGTGAACGCGGGTACCCATGTGATTGAGAGTGAGCCCGATGGGCTGATATTATGTTGTGTGACTGCTACTTAGCCCGTGGGGCTGATACTGTACTGAGAGTTTGATATTGCGCCGAGGGGCAGGTTTTCGATTATTGCTTACTGGTTGAGAATATCTGTCTTTAACAGTTATTAAAAGAGAATTTTTGATACTTTACTGATTTACCGCTTAACTGATTTTACTGCTTGAGATAGTGTTATTTGTGCTTTCGTGGGATTTTTATGCTCTCAGTCGTTATTTATTTTTATTACTCACTGGATCGGAGTACTCACATTATTCCCTGCACCATGTGTGTAGATACAGGCATAGCAGAGTTCGTTCCTGAGCGCTGATTTCCTTCCAGACCAGGTGGACCCGGAGTGACGAGGTAGCTGTCGACGCCCACAGCCCCGTTTTCTCCCTTATCTTCTGTATTTACATTATCTTTAGACTTTGTTCCTAGTTCCAGACTTTGTGAAATTTTAGTGAACTCTATAGTAGCTCGTGACTTATGACACCCCGATTTCGGGCTGAGTCGGGATGGTTTCCCTGTTTTATCACGTAATTTCCGCACTTATGATTATATTATCTATGATTCAGACTTATTCATGCTAAGTAACTGTTAAAAGAGATATTGATATTTTGTTGGCTGGCCTTGTCTTAACGAGAGGCGCCATCACGGCCGGGTTTGGGAATTGGGTCGTGACAGGTATAGGTAAAATGAAGGCGACTAAATAAAATGCCCCGTGTAATTTTACGTTTTACTATGCTTTGGCAAACTTGAGCCCAACTATATCATGATGAGTATAAGTTCTATAACTAATATTATTAATAATATTTACACTGTCAAGTCACTTAAATAATTTTTTTTGGGTAAAGCTTAAATAATTGTTGTTGTTGTAAATACGAAGTACATAGACAACAACAACTACAACAACAACTATCCAGTAAAGTCCCACATAGTGGGGTCTGGGGAGGGTAATATGTACGCAGACCTTATCCCTGCCTCGATAGGGGCAGAGAGGCTGTTTCCGATAGATCCTCGGCTCAAAAAGACGAAAATAAAGTAAGGAAAAAAAATAATAAGATGAGAGAAATCATTAGTAACTCCAGTGAAAATCGTAATAATAATAGGAATATAAAAATCAAAAGATGAATGACATGCAATAAAAATAACTATAATCTAAGGCCCAGGGCTAAGACAAACAACAAGAATAGTGTGGGTCCAACATAAACTGCAAGCCATCTAAGACCAACCCTAATCCAACCCCGTCTCACCCGGAATGAAGTAAGGAAAGCTTTACCACCCCTATCCTATAACCCTAATGCGTGACCTCCAGGCCTTCCTATCAAGGGCCGTCCTCGGCAATGTGCAGTCGTGCCATGTCCTGCCTGATTACCTCTCCCCAATACTTCTTAGGTCTCCCTGTACCTCTTCTCGTAACCACCACGGCTAACCGCTCACACCTCCTCACCAGTGCATCGAGGCTTCTCCTCTGCATGTGCTCGAACCATCTGAGCCTCGCTTCCCGCATCTTGTCATCCATAGGGGCGACACCCACCTTCTTCCGAATATCTTCATTCCTAATCTTGTTTATCCTAATGCGCCCGCATATCCACCTCAACATCCGCATCTCCAAGCTAGTAATAAAAGTAACTTACATAGTATAATAGGTTAAACATTTTTTTGTTACTGTCTATAATTTAAATTCAATCATGACATATTTGGCCTGCTTGAAGTCCATAACAAACATTAAAGTGAATAATAGTGTAGCGTTCTTATCAGTTTAAGAGAAAATGGACAGCGATTGCTTAATGGCCGAACCAAATTTCTCGTCTCATCGTTTAAAAAAGAGTGAAAATTTGTGGTCCTTTAAGGTCCTAAAAGGGGATGGATTTGGACAAATTAACTTTATGCTTTTATCTTTTTTCAGGATATGCACCAAAATATATTCATGTTTAAGAATTGCTACAAAGGTTAAAGATTAGATTCCACGATTTTCGTTCGTACGCCATAGAAAATTAAGGACGAAAGATCAACTAATATTTGGATAATTGACCTGCCACTGCACTCTTCTTATTTAAATTTGAAGTTTCGATTTAATTATTTACCATTTTTAAATAAAGTCTAAATCAACTTCTCCTAATAGTAAAATATAACGGGTGATTACAGTTTATGAGATCTACAGTATCTGAACCAATTAAAGAAAGAATTTTTTTGAAATTTGAAAATATTAGCTCAAACTTTAAGCCTGAAAAATCAAGAGTTTATTGCTACCATTACCAACTGGCTACAACAACTTATTGTACCATTTTTACCTCATTATTTTCATAATTAATTCAATAACCCCGGGATTCTAGGAATTTGAAAACTCCTTATATACCATTTCAAAAGAATTAATCAAAGTAATTACCGTTTTATTCTCGAATTAAGTTAGAATGAGTATGCATAAATCTTTTTATATACATACCTATACTTCAGTCTAATATTCACTAGTTCACACTTAGCTTAATTATTTTTACTCTTTAGTCCTCGTCTTTCCAAATATATAGAAAAAAACGAAGAGATCTGCTTTCACACTTCCTTTTCTTTGTTTCTTCCAATAACAAACTCATATATTTTCAAGACTCAATAGAAGATTTTGTGCATTGAAAAATGGCAGAGTTTTTCTGAACAAAAATCGTTCAAAGTCAATGAAAATCAGCTAGTGATACGGAAGAGCCAAATCCGAAGGATCTTTTGCTATTAACATCCATTTTTGTTCGTACATAACACAAGAAATCAAAGTTCATAGCTATCATATTTGGTAAGTGCTTTTAATGGTGATAGTAAAAATACAGTACGAAATCATTTTTTCTTCTGTGTAGTAACCTTATAACAATATATAGCAAAATACTCATAATGGGGTTTCTGTTAAATCCACAACAAATTCACGGGGGTTGTGTCAGCCGCTGAAAATTTTGTAGTGGTGGGGTTTATTGAGGGGCCTGAGGTTGAAATATTTCTTCATTTTTATTTCAGAAAGTTAGAAAGAGAAAGTTAAGTATCTTTGAGCTTAAGGTAGAAAAGTGAAGAAAGTTTCATTTTTTAAATTAAATAATATATATTTCATTTGATGGACAATAGTTTTAAGGAAGTGAAGTTTTGAGTTGTTTTTCTACAAAATAACACGAGTGTTTTTTTTCAGTTAGGTGATTATTACACCTTTTTCCACTTGCTTTCAGTTTTGATGATTTTGTCTGTAATATTTGAAACTTTGACTAAAGACAATGGAGTAAAGAAGAAAATGATTGAGTTTCTTACTGGTGGAAGTTATAATTCATTTTTTGAACTTCAGGAGGAGGCAATAGTATAAGCCATTTAAAATTAGTTCAAACTTATTCAATGATTTTTTGGTCTGTAGTTTATTGTTTGTTTGGTAGGGGAAGTGAAGTTTCAATCTTTTTATTTTCCTCCATTACATTATATATAATTTTAAATATATTCTTTGCTGCCACACCTTTTTGTCTTGTTTCACAGTTCTTCACGAGGTTGTGTCAGTATAAAAAAATTTTCCCCAAAAAATAAAAATTCAACCTTTAATTCAAGTATTATTATATACTGTTTGATACTCTTCCCTTTTATTAACTTTTTCCTCCACACTGTTATGTTCTGTTCTAATCACTTCGTTGCTCGCAACATGTAAAGATTCTGTAACTGTCTGTCTTAGTTCATAATGTACTCTCCTATGCGCTTTTAGTACTACTCTTTCTATCTTCTATATCTCTCTTTCCTTATCTTTTGTTGGATACAATTTTTTGTGCGTAGAAAATGGGGAAAGCTACGAGGTGGTTCAAGGGGTTGCTTGGGATGAAAAAAGAGAAAGAAAATATCGACAACATGTCTAATTCATCTGAAAAGAAAGACAAAAAAAGATGGAGTTTTGGAAAGTCTGTTAAAGATTCAAATGTTGGTCAGAATCCGGTGAACTTTCCGGCGGTGGATACTAATTGGTTGAGATCTTACATGTCTGAGAACGAGAAGGAACAGAGTAAGCATGCAATTGCTGTAGCTGCCGCCACCGCTGCGGCGGCGGACGCGGCGGTAGCAGCGGCACAGGCGGCTGTGGCGGTGGTGAGATTAACTAGTCAAGGTAGGGGTACTATGTTTACAGGTGGTGGGCGGGAGAAATGGGCTGCTGCTAAGATTCAAACTGTTTTTAGGGGTTATTTGGTAAGCCGCCACCAATTTTTCTTAAAATGATCTACTTTTTCTTGTTTGATAATTTGAATATTTTTGTTTTTGTTGTTTGCTTAAAATGTCAGCAAAGTACCTTCCAAACATTCTAATCCGACAGTACTAATGCCTTCGATTTTTATGTTGGTCTAGGAAATTATTGTCTTTACCTATATACTACACTTATACTTGCCATTTAATGCTGTCCTATAATTTGAAATTTGAAAAATTAGTATTTTGAATTTGGTCTTTTGAGTGATGTTGAAGTTTCTTTGCACTTTTCACTTTTATATCCAACTGGTATTTGTTGGTCCTCGTTATTCTCTTGCTTTATTCTCGATTCGGTCAATTTGTGTTTGAATCCAGTAACTATAGTCTTTTTTCCTATGCTCTGTGTTTTGTGTCATATTTCATTGTCTAGAAGTTGTTCAATATTGGTTCAATATATAGAAAAAGATCTGATTTTTGGCTCTTTTTGCAGGCTAGAAAAGCTCTTAGAGCATTAAAGGGACTAGTGAAATTGCAGGCATTGGTTAGGGGTTACCTTGTTCGCAAGAGAGCAGCGGCAACTCTTCATAGTATGCAGGCGCTCATCAGAGCACAGGCTGCTGTTCGATCTCAAAGAGCTCGTCGTTCAATGACTAATGACTCTAGATACCAGCCCGAAATGCGAGCTAGGAGGTCCATTGTAAGAATCTAGTGCCCTTGTGTTTATTCTAGTTTATCATACTATATCTGACGAAGGTGTAATTGGTAAAGTTGTTGTCATGTGACCATAAGGTTACGGGATTCGTAAGGCTACATATAATAAGCCCTTATGATCTAGCTCTTTTCTGGACCCTGCGCATAGCGGGAGCTTAATGCACCGGGCTGTCCTTTTATCATACTCGGTGTGATAATTGAGTCTTAATCAGTATTCTTGTTCTGTGTTTTGGTTTTGCAGGAAAGATTTGATGAATATAGAAATGAATTCCACAGCAAGAGGCTTTCAACTTCGAATGAGACTTCGTATGATGGATTTGATGATAGTCCAAAAATTGTAGAAATCGACACATATAGGACCAAATCCAGATCACGTAGAATGAACAATGCTGCTTGTATGTCTGAATCTGGAGATGAACAGCATTATCAGGTTATGTCATCACCACTTCCATGTCCACTTCCAGCCCGTGTATCGATCCCAGATTGTCGTCATCTTCAGGATATTAACTGGAGTTTTCTAGCGGACGAGCAGTGCAAGTTTGCCTCAGCACAAAGTACACCTCGATTTGCATGTTCTGGACGTTCCATTGCGCCGCCTACACCAGCCAAAAGTGTTTGTGGCGATGGTTACTTCCGGCCATATGCTAACTTTCCTAGTTACATGGCTAACACACAGTCGTTTCGCGCAAAGCTACGGTCCCATAGTGCGCCAAAGCAAAGACCAGAGCCAGGGCCAAAGAAGAGGTTGTCACTGAATGAAATAATGGCATCAAGAACTAGTTTCAGTGGTGTTAGAATGCAAAAGTCTTGTTCTCAAGTGCAAGAAGATTACTGCTTCTGATAATTTTTTTTGAAAAACTTTGCTTTGGCCTACCTTAGTTTTAGGGTCATTGAATCATAGATATGATAATATGTCTGTATAGAGAAGATAATTTAAAAAGTTAACTTCTCTAGGCTTATCCTTCCACAGGAAATGGTGACAAATTAATTAGTACTAGGATAGAATGGTATGCTTGTGTAAATTCTTTGACAGTGTTTGATGAATGAATCTTGCTTTCTAAATGTATCCATTGAAAGCTTTTTATGAACCTCGGACATCCTAGGATAGATGAATCATTAAATTTGCTAATTCAAGAGGATCTTAGACCAGGGAAAAAAAAACAGTTTGACTTCACTGTCCTTCTCTAGTTAATACTTATAAGGGTATCTTAGTTCATCTTTTCACTTTTCTTCCATTTTATTTAATAGCCATTTTGGACCATGCTCGTTTGAAGTTAAAATGAGTATTTAAAGTGAAGATGAAAACTACGTCTGGATATTATTATATTTATTTGTAGAAAAGAAAAAGTTTGAAGTGTTAGGAGTGAAAATTATTATTGTACTTACAATATTTTAAAATTATTTCGTATTTCACTATTGCGAGTTTAATTTATATAGGCTACAACGTAAAATAACTTTTGCACTATCATGTCACTTAAAAGATATTCCCTCCAATATACTTTAATTAATTTTTTTACTGTTTTCATACATA
This sequence comes from Nicotiana glauca, assembly GCA_026770625.1. NCBI lineage: Eukaryota > Viridiplantae > Streptophyta > Magnoliopsida > Solanales > Solanaceae > Nicotiana > Nicotiana glauca. The sequence continues at coordinate 75,802 of MU759206.1, read as the reverse complement.
TTAAAGAATCTACATTTTAATATATATTAACAATGAAATTGACCATATTTACTATCTCTTTAATTTGTTCATTGAAAGTATATTAGATACTCCGAGATTTTTTACTCTAAGAGCAACTTTGAAAAAAAAAGTTAATTTCATCTTGATACATGAAAAAATCAAATATTGTCGATCACAAAAAAAAAAAGTCAAGTAAAGTGGACGAGAGGGAGTACCTAAAGGTAGCTAACTATATTAAGTGAGATTAATATCCTAAAAAATTACTAGGAGCCCGTTTGACTTAGATGATTTAGAGTAGCTGATAAGTATTAGGTGCTGAAAAACACTTTTAAGTGCTGTGAGCTGATTTAAAAAATAAGTAGTTACGTGTTTGGATAAATGTGCTGAAATATATCATAAGCAGCCGAAGAACTGTGTATACGAAGTATTTTGTACTAAAAAGAAGTATTATAGGGATAAAATAGCAGATATTTTGGTCAAACCTAAAGTGCTTATAAGCTAAAATTTGATAAGTTAGGAGAGACTAACTTATAGCTTTTGACTTATTTTTGGCTTATAAGCATTCAATTTATAAGCACTTTTAATTTAACAAACGCATAGATAAACTAAAAAGTGCTTATAAGACAGTTTGATCAGATTATAAGCTTAGCCAAACAACCTCTAGATAGGTAACCCAACAACTTAAAATACATTAATTGTGTAAAAAAAAAAATGCACTAAAATGTATACAATACCAATAATTCTTTTGGAGAATCTTAGTAGTTCGGTTTGTTGGCTACCTAAATTTTAACCTTATTGGCTAGTGTTCGATTCTTCACCTTGTAGTGGCTTTTTCCTTCCCTTTCCCTAATCTCATATATAATAAAAGTTTACAAGAATACCGACATTTTAAATATTAAAGTTAGAGTATCTACAAATATGGATGCCCAAAATTATTTTGTAAATAATATTTTAATGTATATAAATAATGAAATATTAAATGAGGAGTTTGTGGTTGGGTTGAGGGTGCATAAAGCTATAAAATCTACTACATCTTGGAAAGAAAGATGCATGTTTCTAGTATGGAAAATTGTGAAAACTTTTGACAAATATGTTTTCCCAAAGATCTTCTCACAAATACTTTCTCTTTTTCCTATGGAGTTAACCTTCTAGGTAGGTTCTTATTAGTCCCAGCTGATGTAATAAATTAAAAATGATAAATTAAGAAATCAGACAGGCACTCTTCTCAATTTATAATCCATTTGTTTGTTTATGCAGCAAAAAAATTTAAGTATTTATAGAGATTTCTTTCTTCAAATTTCAAATTTATTCCACTGGGTTTGTACTTTGTACAAGAATATTCCCTCTGTAACATCATCAACAGCATTTGGAAATATTAAACACTGTATTCCCTTCAATTTGAAGTTTTAGCAGAATAATTTTTTAATTTTTCGGCCCTACTTCTCAATTTCTGATAGATTTGCAGAGACTGACTTTCGAAAATATATTACTAGTATTAAAATTGCCTTCCAACGTATTTGTGCTCTGCTTTTGTATTGTTTTTTAATGAGATTCGTCCTTATAATATTTTATTATTTGAAATTCATTTTCTGTTGTCTCTTATTTTGTTGTGAATCAAAATTCAGGCAATGTAAATTTTCATAAATGTAATCTATGCGATGTAAAAGTACACATTTTGGTATTCTTTTATGCACTTTTATATTTGCTAAAAAGGCTATATAACCTGCCCTATGTTGCCTTTCTTTTTAACAATCTACTTTTATTTATTTATTTACTTTTTCTTTTTTTTTTTGTAAAGCTACCCATAGTGGGTGGCTTGATTGCACAATCTACTTAACAACATCTAGATGATGAAAAAACAACATCTAACTGAACCGATTGCTGAATATACTATCCACGAAAATGAAAAAGATATTTGTAAAGGCCAACTTATGAAATAAGGAAGGAAACAAGTTTAGTGTAAGAACTTATCTTTGACCGCTAATGAATAGGTGGATCTAGAATTTTAGAAAGATGGGTGCACTATTAAAAAAATATGAATTTAGAATATAAATTGTATGGGTTCACATTCAACTTTTACACTTTTAGAATTATAAGTTCATAATTAATTTTTTTAATTTTTTTTATATCTATATTTATACTCCATGTTAAAAATATGACCTGTTGAAACTATTTGCTATATATTATATCATCCACCGCAATATATGTACAAGAAGAGTATGGCTAAGATTTACGGTAACAAAAGAAGAACCGAAATTTTAATATGTGAAAATTTTGAAAAAATAAATCAAAGAAAGAAAGAAAAAACGAAAAAAAGAAAGAAAAAAAAAGTACTTAATTTAATGCACAAAAAATAACACTAGACATGCCCATCTCCCATGAACACTTAATTCTAGAAAAAAAGAAAAAAGAAATAACAAGATTAATACGTATAAGATTTGAACTCATAATTTCACTTAAAAAGGTACACACGATATACCAATCCATCAAAACTGAACTATATATACAAAGGGTTTATTTTTCACGAAGTTATCATCTATAATCAAATACGTCGTAAATTACTTCAGTAAGTAAATCCGGAAAGATAGCAATTAACCACTTGGGTCACACATCAACCTTTTGTAGTCTTAGGGGGCGTTTGGACATAAGAATTGTAAGATTTCAAAGAAAAGGGAAAAAAGACCTTTGAAATTGTGTTTGGACATAAATATTATTTTGGATTGTTTTTAAAGTTTTGTGAGTGAATTGAGTGAAAATTTTAAAAAATAATTTTTTTGGAGTTTACAAATTTTCAAAAAATTTTAAAATCCATCTTTAAATGAAAATTAAAAATTATATGGCCAAATATTGATTTCGAAAAAAGCAAAAAAAATACTATGAAATATTTCTGAATAAGAAAAAAAATTTACTTCCAAACGGGCTCTTTTTTCTCCTTTTCAGAAATTAAGAAATAGCACCTATTCAAAAGGGCTTTATAGGTACAGCTGTCTGCTGGAGAAGGCAAGAATTTGGGACCCTGGTGATTGGGTGAAGAAGGCAAATGAAATACTAAAGCCTGAAAGTTTTATTTGGAATCAAATCCAAAATTTCTAATCAGTAATGATTAAATGTTGATTTGATGGATAGCTTAAAGAAACTGATCGTTGAAACTTGTGTACCATTGCATCATCACAACTCATGAGCCATCTCTTCTTCCTAAAAGACATCATCTTATTGGACTATGGGCGAGGATCTTTCAGTAATTATGCCTTCTTTGACTGTATCTATCTTTGTGCACAAGCATAACTACTCCATCCTGTCCAAAATTTACACTTATTTGCATATTTCAATATTTCAAGAATATGGTCGGGTTGATTCGGATTTTATAATTACCAAATTAAATCAATTGTGTTGGGTAATTAAATCTAAACACCAAACCAATAAAATTCAGGTTTTTCACTCTCGGTTTTTCTCGAATTTTCTCGGGTTTTGGGGTTATTCGGGTTTTTTCTGATTTTTTTTCCCGGTAAATCTTCATAGAACAAAACATATAAATTGTGCTCAAAATATTTTATCTTTAATCCTAGCAAGATACAACTACATAAAGTATTTTTCAAGAAAATAAGTACAAAATATGAGATATGTCATGTCATTATCCTAAAATATTAAACAACAAAGTCAATAAAATTATATAATATGAATATTCCTAATAAACATAATCTAAAAGTGCTAAATCATGCTAAAATAAGTAGACTAATAAGGAATTATTAATTACATGGCTAAACGCTAAAGAAAAAATAAAAATAGGTTATGCATTTTTATCTAAATTATTGTAAAAAAATAAAATAAATATTCAATACATTCCCGTTCGTAGTATTGAATTTAATGTCTTTTGTTAGCATTAGTATTGATTGATTTTGGTTTAGGCTTTTGTTAGCATTATTTAATTTACTAATGTTAATGACTATAAAACTTATTGAAACATTTACAAGTTCTAAGTCCAACCTTGAAGTAATACCTTAAAAAGTAATTATGAATCTTTTTAAAAAATATTTATAAAATTACATCATAATAAGTATATATATATATATATATATATATATAT
>MU759206.1:58649-71171 GCA_026770625.1 Nicotiana glauca | reverse complement strand
CTTTCTTTAGTTAAAACCAAACCAAACCAATTATGGTCGGGTTTTTTCTTCCAACACCAAACCAAATTAAACCAAACCATTGTCGGGTTTTTTTTCTCGATTTGACTCGGATTATCGGGTTGGTGCGATTTGTTGGTTTCCTTTATACACCCTTAGTCAAGATAATAATATAAAAGGTAGTTCGAACACTAAGCTCCTGTTACGTGTATTTTAAAAAAAGGCCAGATCACAAGATTTATTATATGTGCATTACCCTATATTTCTCTCAAGAGCCTATTTCTACTGCTTGAACTAGGGGTGTTCAAAATCGAACCGAAATCGAAGCTTGATAACTTATTGGTATCGGGTTAATGATTTAACGGACGGGGAATAGATTGAAATTTTTTTATTAACGACTTATCGGTTTGGTTAAATTTTCTTAACGGATAATTCGTTAACTCGTTATATATATATAAAAGAAAGTAAATTAGAATAAAAGAAAGCCAAATAAAAGGAGTCATCTAACTGTCACAAAAGACAGAATTTGTTGTCTGAAACAAGATAACAACATCAGTTACACCACTGCTTCATCAACTTTGCATGGGTTTTAAGGCATCCTAGAATACTAAGCATGATGAATATTTGTTTTAACAACGTCGACCAATTGAAAATATTTCACATGGACTAAGACTAATGTGCATAAACATAAATAAGATTCTGGATAGATGATTTACTCATCACAGTGTCTCTTCTGCTTCGACCCTCTTAGTACGTCGACCACCTATTTAAACAAACAGAGACTAAATTTTATTTTATTTTAATTGAATTAGGCCGATAAATCACCCGATAAGAGCTAAACTAGTACCAATCCACCAAATATCTTATCGGGTAGCTAGCGGATTAATACATTTAAAAGCCGATAACCGATAAGTCAAATCGTTAAGAGTAAATAACCGCCCAATTCGCCCGATAAGCAGCCCTTGCTTGAATCCGTAACCTCCCGGTCACATGACAGTAACATTACCGGTTACCCCATGTAAAGTTACTTTTATTTCTTCTAAGAATTACTAGTATTTTCTTAAGGGTACGTCAAAAGCCAAAAAATCACTTATTATTCAAAAATATTACTCCATCCGTTTCAATTTATGTGAACATGTCTGACTGAGCACGGAGTTTAAGAAAAAAATGAAGACTTTTTGAATTTGTGGTCCTAAATAAGACAAAATGGGGCCCATAGTATTTGTGTGGTTATAAAAGCTTCTCATTAAGGGTAGAGTTATAACTTTAAGTTAAATTGTTACTAAATTTAGAAAGAGTTCATTCTTTTTTAAACGGACCAAAAAGGAAATACGTTCACATATACTGAAGCAGAGGGAGTATTATTATTATTATTATTATTATTATTATTATTATTATTATTATTATTATTATTATTATTATTATTATGTCCACGAAATTCGTAATCCTAGCTAATTTTTCCCTCCACTTAGCTTAGAAACACTAGATTTGAAGAAGGATCTTTAATTTGAAACGAGTGAAAGCGACGTTGAGCAAAAATTAAGAAGATAATAACCCTAATTAATTAGCATGTCTGCTATGAAGTGGTACAATATTATGTTAGCTCTAAAGAAGAAGGACAAGGAGAAAGACAAGGGACATGTGGATGGGAAATGCATTGCTTTCGTCACTTAACGTGGTCCTCGTCCTATAATATGATTAAATAACCTTATCTAAGGATCTATGTAGGTTTGTTTAGTCATTAACTAACACGAAAAGCTATGTCACTTGAAATGATTATTTTATAGTCGCCCCATATCCTCGTAATGACATTTGAAACTTTGAATTTTGAAAAGAGTGTGTGGTTGTGTGAGGAGTTAATGTGGATCTAATCAAAATAGAATTTGAAATGAACGGCTCGTTTGTTATTTAGTCAAATGATTACGTTAATACACTCCGTTTTCCTCCATTCCTTAACTTCCTAAGGGACACAGTTTCGATGATTTGTTGGTGTCCTTGGAATGAAGTTCAAAGAAAAAGGTCAGCACAAAAGTTCCACTTTGACCTTCTTGGAACGTGGCATTTTTTGGTGAAAATAACACTATAGTTAAAAAATAGCCAGCATTTACAATTATATTTCAAAATAGTTATTATTTTGCTGAAACACGAAAAGTCTTAGCATAATATGTTGGATTATGGAGCTCCTACGTATAAACTTTCAGCATATTATGTTAGAACTCCGGCACACAGAAAGTCCAGCATAATATACTGGATTATGGAGTTTGTGCGTATAAATTTCCAGCATATTATGTTGGAACTCCTACATATTATGAAATTCTAGTACATTATGTCGGAATCTCATACGTAAAAATTTCAAACTCCAACATATTATGCTGAAATTTTTCTGAATTTTTAAGGATATTCTTGTTCAAATTTTATTTTTACATGAAAAAGTCGTTAAATTTCGATTACATTAGAAAATGTGGCTATTTTTCAGTTACCAATTCTCAATATGACTATTTCTGATTTATCCCATTTTTCTCCTAGATACATGTCCCGGAAACGGATTCAACCAAAATAGTGACAGATCTATAGTACAATGGTAAAAACTTATTCACACTGGGTCTTTGCAACAAACCAATAAATACATGATATGTGTCTTGCATAGAGACTTCAATCATTCAACCGTGGTAAATCATATGCATTCTCATCTAATTAAATTAATTAACCATAGTAGGTTAATATAGTTTGGTGTAAATACCCGGTGTGGATAAGTTTTTACCACTATTAATTCAACCTATGAATTCATGTGAAGCCAGTAGGTTTTGTCCTCTATATACATTATGAAATTCGCTAGATACTTATAAATAATAATTATTAATCATTTATTAATATATATTAACTTGAGACAACCTCTAAAACAAAACCAAAAAAGAAACAAAAAATGAGCCCGAGCCAGTTGTTTGACAAAAAGTGTTAAGTCTTTTTAGTTAATTAATTAATGATACAATAGAGGGTAAATCTTAGATAAATATAATTAACTTTAAATCTAAGCATGTCGGATACTAAAATCACATAGACCGAGTTTACGTAACATTTCTTAGAGTGAAGAAAAGACATAAAACGTAAATAATAAGCTTACATCTTTGATAAATTATTCCGTATTTGTAAAAGCAAATAAGATAAGAAAGGAATCTCATTGATAATTGTGAGATCTAGCTTTATTGATTCAACAATGGAGATTACAAAGGTTTGCAATCCAAAGCCTACACTTCTTCCTTCATTGCTTAGAGGTTTCCTCCAAGTCTTCTCTTTCTTTCTCTCTCCCGGATCCCCACTGATTTTTGTTTTATATATATATATATATATATTACTCACCTTCCCCTTTATCCAATGATCTTTTACCAGCATACCCTTTCTTGACTATCTTTCTTTTTACTTGCTCAAACGTGACCGCGTATATTCCGCTGTGCAAGCCTCGATCTCGGCAGTGGCCGAAACACTCGTTGTCATTACACTTTATGGGTGCGTCCACGGCTTAGCCGACCCCTTACCGTTTCCTTTAATGGGGAGGATTAGAATGATATCTCCTCTTGGCGAGCTCGATGAGCAATTCATTTATGATCAGATTTTGACCCATATAGTTAGTCCCTCTGCCTGTTAGGGTTACCTTTTGGCGAGCTCCATGGGTGAATTCTGTTGATTCAAAAGTTAGGAGAAATTTGATCATCAGGCAAGGGTCGAGGTTCTTATGGCGAGGTAATGTCGTAACGATCCGGAAAATTCATTGGGTCATTGCATCAAATCAGAGTTGGATCATCACATCAATTCAGGGTACCATGAATACCTGTTATGCGCCATTATGGCGCACGTTTCCTAGGCACTGTATCATTTCCCGTGCCCTTTCAATTTTTTGATCGCCAGCACTTGGGTTTCCCACTCAGAGCATTTGTGTCTCCATAATTAGGGGAAATCCTTCAATTGATTATTATGCTTTTCCAATCTACCTGAGAAAGAATTTTACAAGTTCCCTTCTTCTTCAATCTTTCATACTTCTACCTTCGTTATAATTCGACGTGACCATTCTCTCTTTTCCTTGATCGTTCTTGTTTATTTCAATCAAGACAAACAAATGGTTGGTACTTCTTCCAATATTGATGGATTCGTTGAAGTTCTGGTGCCGAAAAGTGATGTGTCCCCTCCTGAAAAGGGAGTGGAGGTGGTGGAAGACGAGGGATTTCCGACAGTGGACGAGATAGTACCCCGCCCCGGGAAGATAAGAACTGACTTTAGCAGCCCTGCCAGAAATGAAGCGGAGCCTGTCCCTTCCTCTATGGATGAAGATGCGATTAGAGTGCTCAAGGCCAAGTGGGGAATCCCTGCTCGTATCGAAATGGTACCGACGGCCGGGAAAGATATTGCACATTCGCATCGCCTGGGATACTGCACATTTTATGCATACCTCTTTGTTATCGGGTACATGCTTCCTCTCCCCTCTCTAGTGGTGGATTCTTCCACTTCTACGAAGTGTGCCCGGCTCAACTCTCTACGTACACGTACAAACTCTTCCTTGTGCTTATCAAGTACGCAGAGCTTGTCGGACGAAGAATTTCCTTGGGGCACATGCTTCACATCTTTGCCCCTCCTTTTTTTCGGGGTATGATAATCCATATGTGCCACTGAGGAACCAAGAGTTTGGTAGTGAAGATGAATGATAAGGCTAATTACCGCTTTTGGGAAAGCTACTTCTATGTGCAAACAGAGAACCTTCTGGGGGACTCGGCAGGATTTCCAGAGACGTGGAACTTCTCTCGTGAGTTTTTATTTGTTTATTTTGTGATTCCCATTAAGGCGGTCGCCGATCATTCTCCTTTAGGTGATATTGCTAAGGACTTGTCTTTGCTTTTGCAGCCGAGAGACTACCCCTCCCCCCTCGCTAATTGCTGATATTCACGAGCGAGTGAGAGTAACTCTCCCCCATACAACGGGGATTCGTGAGTGGGCATCCTTAAATGAGAAATATGGGCGTAAGCCTCTCACTGGTGTGTTGGCCTACTGTAGTTTTTCTTTATTCTTTACCTCATAGTTTAACCTTGTCATTATATGATCGTCTTTCTTTGTTGACAGGTAGGAGAGAGCGAAGGACAAGGGCTCCTCTGCTCGCATTCCGTCAACCGGTGCCCCTTGCTCGGCCAGCACCGAGGGCTGTTGCCCGGCCTGTACCAAAAGCTACTGCCCAATCTGCGCCTACAGCTGAAGTTGTGCGTGCGGAGGCTACTCTTTTGCAGAGACTCCGATTCCTATTGTCCGTTCAACGGATGAATCTTCCCGTGCTGGTAGTAGAGAGGCCAAATCGAAAAGATGGCGGGTAATGTTGGAAGTGGCTCCTCAAGCCGAAACATCTTCGAGGGACGACCTTGCTTGGCGGTGCCCGAAACGGGCAGTGGTACCACTCTGGCCGGAGAGACTATACCTATTGTGAGCGATCAACAGGCTAATGTGGCGGAGAGATGGAGTTCCGAGGCTGTCGTTGCTGTTTTACGCAGCCCTTCGACATCCCAACTGGACCGTACTTCTTCTTCGGCCGAAGAAAGGGGAAAATGCGTCATGGTTGATGATTACGAGTCTAAATTCGATATTGATCATAAGGACGTTAGGATGTTCTAGGAGGGCTTTACCCAAACTGTAGTGAGAGCGGGAGGCCCTTCCCGAATATTCGAAATTTCATCGGATCTTAACCTTCTACAATACACGGTGGATTTTGAGCTGTAATTTGACCTTCTACGCTCTGCCGCAGAAAGCAGAGCTCTTCAGGATGTCAGTGACACCAAATTGTCTTGTCACGCGGTGTGGCCGCGATGTGCCTAAGGGCGAATTCCCTTTTTGTTTGTTTTTTTTCTTTGTAAGCTTGGTCTTTACTGACTCCTTTCTTCTCTTTTTGTTCTTAGTCTTACATGCTAGAGGTCGAGAGTGCTCGTAGGGCCGAGACTCGGGCTGATATTTTTTTAAAGATGCTTGAAAAATATCGGTGGTATCACAGCAAATGCCGTAAGATGCATGAGCGGCTCAGGGTGGATACTGGCAACCAATCCATCAGGGAGGAGTTGGAGAAAACAGATAGGAACTGATGTAATCTATCCGCAGATGTAATGAGCTCAAGGAGCTGCTCTGTACCAAAGATGAGGAACTCGAGGTAGGAAAAGGGGTTGTCGCGGAGTGCGAGGACCTTCAGGCGAAAGTGTTGTCTCCACAAGGCGAACTCGAGCAGAATGCTACCAGAGTCGAGGCTTTGAGCGCAGAATAGATAGGGAAGTTTGCCGAGCTGGAGAAGAAAGTGGCCGAAATGGAAATTCCAAGGAGGATCTGACATCGGCTTTGCGAGGGCAGTGTCACTGGAGAACACTATCCGCGTCCTCCCATCTGAGCAGGAATCTGAGAAGGCTAGGGCCAGGATGAGGGAGGCGCGGCTTGAGGAGCATATTGGTGAAATTAACTGGGAGGCTTCGAGTCTAGGAGACCGGGTCGTGGCACTCGATGACGAGAAGGAATATTTGTTGGCATAGGTTTAAACTACCTCTGTTGCGTTTCCTTGCCACTTATATGAGATATGGTTCAACGCTGATGCCTAGCGAGATATTTACAAGGGTTTGTGGGAGGAGAGGAATGTCCTAGAGGCCAGCTTTGAAGATGCTCGGGTAAAGGCACACGAGTCTTGCACTGCCTGTGGATACGACCCTGCGAATTCGGAAGCTAGTGAGGGCATCGATAATGAGGATGAGCTCCCTTTTGATGATGTTGGGGAGAATGGAGGTGATGACGCTGAGTGAAGCTTTTACCACATCCTATGTACTTAGTTTTGTTTTTGTTCTTTCGTTGTTCGCTTTCATATTTTCTCAAGGGCCTATTTCGGCCTTTTGTAAGGCGCGATTGTCGTGCATGTACATTTGAATGAAATAGTTATTTCGTCTTTATTTGTGTATCTTTAGATTTTCATTGTGATGAATCCTCGACTCTTTTGATTGTGAATTCGAGCTTGCGAGTTTGGGCGAAGTCAACTTATGATTTTCCAACTCAGGTGGAACAGACCTTGATTCAGACGAGGTCGAATTTAGGTTTGCCATCTTGGGCCAAGTCAGTTTCGACTTGTATACTCGAGCGGGAATGAAATTATAACCCGTTGTGAATTCGAGCGAGGTTGAACTTCTCTTTTGACAAAGGCCAATAGTCGTAGGGGTGTTATTTCGAGCAAGGTCGAGATTATAACCTGTTGCACATTAAAGCGAGGTCGAACTTCTCTTTTAGTAAAGGTTGATGGCTGTAAAGGTGTTATTTCGATCAAGGTCGAAATTATAACCCGTTGCGAACTCGAGCAAGGTCGAACTTCTCTTTTGGCGGAGGCCGATGGCCGTAAGAGTGTTATTTCGAGCAAGGTCGAAATTATAACCCGTTGTGAATTCGAGCGATCTCGACCTTCTCTTTTGGCGGAGGCCGATGGCAGTAAGGGTGTTATTTCGAGCAAGGTCAAAATTATAACCCGTTGGGAATTCGAGTGAGGTCGAACTTCTTTTTTGGCGAAGGCCGATGGCCATACGGGTATTATTTTGAGATAAGTCAAAATTATAACCCGTTATTAATTCGAGCGAGGTCAAACTTCTCTTTTGGCGAAGGCCGATGGCCGTAAGGGTGTTATTTCGAGCAAGGTCAAAATTATAACCTGTTGCAAATTCGAGAGAAGTCGAACTTCTCTTTTGGCGAAGGCCAATGGCCGTAAGGGTGTTATTTCGAGCAACGCCGAAATTATAACTTGTTGTGTTATTTCCGTTAGAGAACTTTACTCGTTGTCATGTTGCTTACGTGTGCGTCGGATCAAGTACCGGTTTGCTTAATTTGGAGAGTATTGTGCGTTTCCTAGGTGAGTTCCAATTCGCTCAATTTTGCATTTATTGGAGAATGTTGCGCGCTTCATTGGCGAGTCCCAATTTGCTTAATTTTTCTTTTACTGGAGAATGCTACGTGTTTTATGGGCGAGTCCCATTTTGCTCAATTTTGCTTTCAGTGGAGATTATTTTTTGATAGTTGATCTGTACCGAGTAAAGGTGTTTCTCGGGCGGGCTGGGACGGGTTGAAAAAAAAAAACCAGCCCGTCCATTATCGAACCAGGTTGGTTAGCAGGTTGGAATAAAAGGCTGGTAGCGGGTTATTTCGGGCCCATTTGGGTTCGGGCGGGCCGGGGTAGTGTAATTTTTTTAATTAAATTTTATTTTTTTATTCAATGTTATTGATACTTAAGCGTTTGCAAACTTTTAAGGCTTAGAATTAAACTTTAAAGTTTTAAATTTGAAATTTAAAATTATAAAATTAAAATTAGAAAGTAAGTGGATACAAAAAAATTAGTTAATAAGACCAATAGGCAATATGTAAGGAACAAACTCCGAAGGCTTTTATTGTATATTTTTAATACTTCAAATTAAATGCACGTTCTTTTTTGATTTTTTATTTTTTGAACTTGCAAATTAAAAGTCTACAACAATTATTAAAAATAAAAAATAGTACATCACATATTTTGCATCATTTTTATAAATTCTTCCATGTCAACATGAGGTTCTTGGTTTCCAGCATTGGTTGAATCGGAACCATAAACCATTATATCTCCAATTTCTTGGTCCTCCTCTTCGTCTACGTCGGCACGCCCTTGATTTCGTCGTTCTGATCTTATCTAATCTCTAAAGCGCATTAGAATTTCCAAAGCATTGCTGCCCAATGAATGACAGGTATCTCCTAGCTGCTGCCTTGCTTGGCTAAATGCGCTCTCTGATGCGAATGTTGAAATCGACACATTTAGCAAGTCTCGAGCCATGGCCGAAAGAAACAAAATTAAATCGAGTTGCTCTTCCACCAACCCAGTGGTAGAAAATCCTTTGTGAGGGGCTCTGGTGACTTTTGCAAGCAGAATTGGAGTTCATCAATATTCCTACTACTGGTTTGTTGATGCTGTCCTAGTGTAGACCAAATCAAATAATCATTAACACCATCATCATCATCCAAAGTTGTTCCAGATGTTGAAGTATTACTTGAAGGAATATTTGCATCTACAACCGAAGAAGCATCAACAATGTTAGCATTATAATTATATAAAGTTTGTAAATGTATGTATAGATCAGAAATATAATTGTCAATATCAGGAGTTTCAGTTGGTCCAATATCCATATAAGTATATAAAGCTCTGATTAATTGGTGACACTTTATCATTTTGATAGTAGGGTTTAAGATAGCACCAATTAGGTAAATATGGGGAATTAGATAGAAATATTTTTTAAACTTATCTAGCATATATTCAACAATAGAAGTATATCCTTCTTTCTTCTTCAAATTATGTAGTAAAAGAGAAATTTAGCAATATGAACTAAACCATTTGCAATAGTAGGATAATAAGCTCCAGAAAGCTCAAGTGTAGCCACATAAAATTTTTGTAAATTTTGTACAACATCTTGAATGACATCCCAAGTTCTAGATGTTAACAAATGACTAGGATCAGTAAAATGAGAATTAGCAACTTCAATTATAGGCATTATATATTTATAACAACATCTTAAGAATAAATAATTATAATTCCACCTGGTAACTATTTCTTCAGGCATGAGTCTTGGTTTTAGTCCATAGTGTACACATTTTTCCTTAAATACATTAATCTAGCACTTCTATTATTTCGTTCAATTACACCAACAACTCTCCTAACTAAAGTGATTTTATTTCTAAATAATTCAAGGCCACTCTTCACAATCAAGTTATAAATATGGCATGCACTTCTAACATGAAATATTTCAGAAAGTGGTGGGTGTAGATGCAATTTTAATATTGGAATAGCAACATTATTGTTAGAAGCATTATCAAATGACATATACAAAACTTTTCTGCAAGATTATAAAATATAGCAACTTCATTGATAGTATTACTTATAAATGCACCAGTATGACTTTGATCTTCATCATATTTAAAAGCAATAATACATTTTTGCATACAAAAATTATCATCTACCCAACGTCATGTAACAGTCAAATAATCATTTTTATTTATAGCACGACCAATATCAGAAGTAAGAGAAACTCTACAAGAAAGACTTGCGAATAAATAACGTATATATGTCTGACATTGTCCAAAAAGCCTAAAGATATCAGCTCTACAAGTACTACTAGGAATACTTTTAAACATAGGGTTATAAATTCTTTGAATATAAGTACGGTGAAGAAGAAAAACTAAAAGGTAAACAACCTAAAACAATCATGTATCTAATTCTTCCCGATCTTTCTTAATATCTTACTTACCCATTAACCCCCAGTACTCGGGTTAAGTTTTTTTTCCCCAGATTTCTCATCTACTCCCCAATCAAGAGGGTGGATCTCTTTCATACACCTACAAAGCTTACCTGTTATCCCTCCCTTACCGGGCTCATGTTTATAAAGTTCATTACAAATTTTATATTTTACATAATTTTTTTGATCTTCTAGTCTGTCAAAAAAAATCCAACACTTACTTCTTAATCTTCGATTCTTCTTAATAGGGAGGGGAGGCTTACTTGTTCTACTCCTAATATTTTGAGTTTGACTAGAATTATCAGGTGTAGGTGGTGGTGTTTTAAGATTATCGGGTGATTGAATATCATCTAAATCATCGTCTATATCATAATTTTCTTACATTCGCTCATAATCTACATTTAAATTTTCAGGTGAACTTTTAGAAATATGTGTAAAGCTACTAGAAGAACCAACACCACCTCTTGATCTTTTGAAAGTTTTCATACTACCACTGTCATCTCTACTAGTCCATGCTTTTTTTGCTGCTCTAAGTAAATTCATTATGTAAATTAAATTAATAATTTTAAATAATAAAATAAGTTTACATCAAATAAGAGAAAGAGAAGGAATGAATGTACAGGGATTCCGAATGTCGCACTAATTTTGATATAAAAAATGGAACTTCAATTGATAAACCGAAAGTTCGAAACTTGATAGTTGATACTTGATAGTACTTGATAGTTGATATCACACTTCACTTGAATACTTGATATTTGATAATAATAATTTTGTAATGGCTAAACTAAATAATAGATGAAACTTGAAATAATAAGTAATTGAGATTTGAGAATTTAAGAACGATAGTATCAAGAGAGAATTGAGAGAGAACTAAAGTAGTAAGAGAGTGAATTGTGAGAAAAAATGAAGAAGAAGGGGGGATATTTATAGATTTTAAAAGGTTAAAAATGTAATTTTTAATTACTAGGGGTGAGAGGGCTATATTTTTATGGGGGAAAGCCGAAATGCCCATTTGTGCAAAATCTGGCCGTTCCCAAATGGTCATTTCTGAATTTGACCATTGGCAACAGACCAAATAATTTTTAAAAAACAAATTGTAACGATAACCGGGTTGAATCGGGCTGCAGCTCATTAATGAACCGTTAACGGGTTAGCGGGCTTATCCGGTTATGGTGCACCAGTATCAAAAATTTGTTCGTCTAAAACCCGCCCCCCACCCAACCTGTCCCAGCCCGCACCTAAACGCTACAGTAACGGGTTGAACCGGGTTGAAAATGGGTTAGTCGGGCCCAATTAACACCATTAGTACCGAGCCATTTCCTGAGGGTGTTTTGGCGATGTTCGTCCCTTGCTCATGTACCTATGTGAGTGCTCTCGTTTCTGTTTTGAACCAACAAAAGAGTGACGATAAACCCAAATGAAATTGTCTATTACCTCAGCCTAGCAAGTTGGTGAAAGGAGGAGTGGTGTTGCATGGTTACTCGCTTCTCCTAGTACTCGAATAGTTGTTTTTGATTTGGCAGCCACGTTTAGCTTCCCTATTTAACTGCATCTAGACTTTCCGTGAGTTGGGATTACCTCACCCATTAGGACACCGAGGCCGAGTCCCAGTCCGACATGCATAAACAATAAGGTAAACATGTCATAATTTATTTATAAATCATCCGGCGTGCGTGATACGAAAATAAAGTGGGATATGCCTGATTTTCAAAAGGGCCATGCAGTAGATTATCATCCCTTCCTATTACGACCCAATTTCCACACTATTCGATTTTGTGATGGAAGTTAGACTTAAGGACTAGGTAAGCCTAATATTAAATAAAACTACAACAACATCTAAATGAATCTAAGATATTTGAAATGGATAATCTCTTTAAACTTTACAACGCCAAAATCGGTAGTACAAGTCATAAGCTCTAAAAAGTTTCGCTAGAACTTCTAAACATGACTGTATGGAAATAAGTACAACAGCGTGAATATAAATAGGAAGGTTACTCCGAAACCTGCAAACGCAGCAGCAGGTTTACCTTGAGTCTCCTCAGCGACAGCCCACACAGCTACAAACGAACAATAGCTGGGTCTGCGCAAAAAAAAATATGCAGAAGAGTAGCATGAGCACACCACAACGGTTCCCAGTAAGTATCAAGACTAACCTCGGTGAAATAGTGACGAGGAACAGTCAAGACACCTACTAGTCTAATAAACTATACAGATAAAAACATAGGAACTGCAGAAC
>MU759206.1:15393-56963 GCA_026770625.1 Nicotiana glauca | reverse complement strand
GGTTAACAATACAATAATAACAATATGGAAGAAAAAGAGCAAGTGACAATGGAAACACCGTAATAATGACATAAAAGAGTGAGCAGAAACACAAACCAAGATCCTAAATCACAATTGAAGTAAAGGCAAATAATAACTCAGAAACAACGACAGTTTTCACATCAGGTCTTAGCCAATAACTCCACGAAGTTCTGAACCTTGAACAGAATTACCGCTCACGGGTCTCAATACCTGAACCCTAACACTTGGCATCCTGTACCCTCATTACACCTCATGGTCCTACTGACAACTCACTGACTACTCTCACACATATGACAAGCAAACGAGGGTGTATATCTATACTTAACAATACCAGGGGAAAACTTCTTAACCAATAGGAGTATTTAGCTATGTGTGTACCTATGCAAGTATCCTAACATAGATCATACCAGTTAAAGACGTAAGGAAAAGAACGGATAGCACGTAAGGCATTTATTCACAACTTTCACGAGGTAGAACTCATACAGGTAAGCTTACCATAACACAACATCAACAACAAGAATGCCCATGTGCCATCACAAGTATCATAATCAAATCCCTGACATAGCCCACTTTGTCTCGCCACGTGTGCAATAATAACATAATAAGTACCCACCTTGTTTTACCACACGTGCATCATAATGTTCCCACCTTTTCTCGCTACATGCACAACCTGCATGTCCAATATATCAATAGTAATAATAGCACGGCAAAAACTTCGTGCACCAACACAAACAGTACAACAACAACAAGGACAGTAATACAAAGTCAGTGAGTAAATCCACTCCAAAATTTTAAATCACAAAGCAACAATGGAAACAGTTCATAAGGATTAACCACAGTAAGGAAAATGAAGGAGCAAAAAGGGAACGGTTCAACAAAAAGGGAAATCTAACATGTAGTAACGGCCCCACAATATACAGGTCAATAACAAGGAAATCAACATGAGTCCAGTAGTCCCAAAAAAAGGCAAGTCAACAAAGGTATAGCTTATCTAAACTCCTTTTAAGGTTGGAAAGTACGAGGATATTCGACAATTCAGTGAAGAAAAGGTGATCGTAGCTTCACTTAAAACTAGACAATTATAGAAGGGATGATAATAAATCTCAATAACCGAGGCAGTTATAAAAAGGGTAGCATGACTATAGAGAGACAAAATCTTCAGTTAAATCAAATAGGATGACAATTAGGCAATAAGAGTGAATCATGAAGTAATTAATTCCAATTAAGCATGTAGAGACGAAACTAGTAAGCAGGAACATAGTCATATCAAGAATAAGTCCATACATAGTGAATATAAGAACCTAAGAAACCTAAAAGGCCAATTCCCCACAAATAAGTCCGAGTACGCACTCGTCACCTCGCGTACACGAACTACAATCTACACAGAAGACTCAAATCCTAAGGGGAAGTCCCCCCCACAAGGTTAGGCAAGATACTTACCTCAAAGACGACAACCCGATACTCAAAAATGCACTTCTCGGGTGAAAAGACCTCCATAAGGCTCAAATCTAACCAACTTAACTTCAAAGCACAAACAAAAAATAAGAAACTATTCTGGATCATAAAATCTCAACTTTTAACAAAATCCAAAAACTTGTCCAAAAGTAAACCCCCGTCCCGTACCTCGGAACCTGACAAATTTTACAAAAATAAATACACATTCCGATACGAGTTCAACCATACAAAATCTATCAAATTCCGATACTATTTGTTCCCTCAAATCACGATTTTTCATTTTAGAAATTTTCTTCAAAAAAACAACTCTTTCCCCAACACAAAACACAATTTAAATGATGAAAATGAAGATAAAATCATGGAATATGTTAGATTCTAGGTGAAGAACACTTACCCAATCGATTTGTATGAACAACCCTCAAAAAATCGCTCAAAATCGAGCTCCACAAGTCAAGATATGATGAAAATGGTGTAACCATCGATTTTGGAATATATTATGACTGCCCAGGCATTTGAGCTTAGTGAATGCGCAGGAAGGATCGCGTTCGCGAAGAGGAAAAATGAAGGCTGCCCAAGTTGCTCTTCGCGAATGCGACAATGAGCTCGCGAACGCGGAGAAGAGAGACAGTAACCTACGTGAACGCTAAGAAGGAAAATGCAGGGCTTCGCGAACACGTAGTACAGAACGCGACGCGAAGAAGGATTTCGAGGTGGTCAGCAACAAAACATCAAGAACGTGAAAGGCTATTCGTGATCGCGAAGGAGAATACCAGAAGCAGAAAATAGCAATTCCAAAATAGGGAAAAATTACCCGTAGCCTACCCGGAACACATCTGAGGCCCCCGGGGCCTGTCTAAACACACAAACAAGTCATATAACCTAACACAGACTCGCTCGAGGTCTCAAATCACATCAAACAATGCCAAAATGACAAAACATGCCATGAATCAAACTTAGAAACTTTAAATCTTCTAACTTCAAAAACTCGGGCCGAAACCTATCAAATCTACTCAGAGTGATGCCAAATTTTGCAGAGAAGTCAAAAGTAACATAACGGAGCTGCTCCAACTCTTGAAATTTCATTCCAACCCTGATATTCGAAAAGTCAACTGTGGGTCAAACTTCTCCTTTTTTCAAACTTCAAGTTTTCCAACTTTTGCCAAAACGCCTCAAATTACCATATGGACCTCCAAATTTGAATCCGGACATGCGCCTAAGTCCAATATCACGATACAAAGCGTTAAGATCATCCAAAATCCATTCTGGAGTTGTTTACTCAAACATCCAATTCTGGTAGAATTCTCACCGCTTAAGCTTTCAAAACTAGATTCCTTCTCCCAATTCGACTCTGAATCATCCGTTAACTGAACTAAACCATGCACGCAAGTCGATACTCATATTATGAATATGTTCTAGGCCTTATGCCGCTGAAGGGAGCTTGATTTCTCAAAATGACCGACCGGGTCGTCATACCGTCTCCCTCTTAAAACAAACGTTGGTCCTCGAACGTGCCAAGATTTTCCTCGAAGCCCTCAAATAGCTGAATGCAACCATTTCAACTAAAATTTAGCCTTTCTACCAATACCAATAAGCCTTAGAGCCAAAATTCTCACTTTCTATTTACTTCCAAAAGGCCCGATTCTAAATCCACATCTGGTACCAGTCTCAACTAACCGCAAACACTTATTCCTATACCCACAGAGTACAACCACATAACATATACACCACACATAAGCCTACAATAATATTCCTGATCATAATATCGGCCCGAAATCAATTTCTGCATTGGCCACTAACCTCATATTCAATAAGAACCCGTTTCAAACCTCCACAACACTGACGATGATACAAGAACCATGATAAACTCAGGACCAACACCCGAATCAACAAGACACAACTAAAACCACCGGGCACACACCCCGCAAGGCTAAAATTTAAGAGCACAAAACAAAAATGACTGGATATGTAAGGAGAAACACATATGAGAAACATCAACAAGCCCGACAGGCAAAATTTCCTATCAGCACTAACCTAAAAAATGATATAACAAGAAAGAATTAAAGCATGTAAACAAATCACAAGGATCTCATACTGATACAACTTCAACCGCGGTAAATATCCCGGTTCAAACACATCAAATCACACGAAATCACGAGGGTCCCGCTCTCAACTATAAATCACAAGTAAGGTATACATCAAACCAGCTGGAAACTCTCTCATCAGACCAATCCCATCAACAAAATTACAACATGTGATGGATCCCACACTGGTGGAGCATAAAAATCATGGCTCGTAGCCAAAAATACTCAGAAATCATATCAAGCCTACCGTAATGGACAATAGGAATTTACTACTAGTATTATAACTCTCAGTAAGGAATAGAAACAGACGATAGACACGGGCTATCACTCATAGGATCTCCCAAAAGGGTAAGATGTAACAAAGTGCAAATCATGAATCGCACTCATAAGTGGGGTAGTAAATAGGGGAACTCACCCCGATAAGCTGAACTGTAATGAACTAGGATGATGCTTCTTTAACAAATCAAAATCAACCTAAATGACATCAATCTGGCATTGCAACCTCAAGCCTACTATACAAAACACATCAATGGGCCAGGCCTTCCCCTCTTGGGCGCCCTCTACCCGTGTGAATACCTTGTTATGGCACATCGGCCTGAATTCTAGGACAATATCTTACCTTATGGCTAGTATCTCCACACTCAAAGCAACCTCTCTACCTACAAGGATGTGGGAACTGTGCAGTACGGGTACTCCGATACCCATGAACATCTAAATCACTGTGCAAAGCTAAAAATGCAAACTGGACTGGCTGACCCATAAAAACTCTTACCATATTGCACCCTACCTCCATAATAAGGACCAGTAGATCTCCCCGGTCTACGAGGCTCCCTCGCCTCCCTGTACTCCCTCTCCTGAGCTCGCCTAACCTCTCTCTTCTTTATCTTTCGAGCCAGCACACCTGCCACCCTCCTATCAATACTCACGGTCCACTAATACAAAATATCTATCTCCAACTCCCGGGCCATGATAGCCCTGATGCTGGGAAGGAGTCCCTCAATGAACCGGCGAACCCTCTCCCAAATAGTAGAAACCAAGGTTGGTGTATGTCTGGGCCAAATCACTAAATCTGAAGGCGTACTCTGATATTGATATAGTGCCCTGGCGCAGCTACTCGAACTCCATGCGTCATACATCCCGAAGGGACTGAGGTATGAAATCCCTTAGGAACATCTCTGAAAATTGATCCCATGTAAGTGAAACTGACTCGGCCGGGCTACCCAACTCATATGCTCGCCACCACTGATAAGTCGCTCCCCTAAGTTGGAACATAGTAAAAAGCGACCCACTTGACTCAACAATACCCATAGTGCGGAGAATGTGATGGCACTCCTCCAGAAAACCTTGTGCACTCTCTGAAGCCAAACCACTAAATGTAGGAGGGTCGTACTTCTTGTACCTCTAAAGCCTAAGCTGTTTTTCTTCAGATGATGCTGCCCTGACTACGAGCTGAGTTGGGACCACAGCGTTGCCACCCTAATGCCTAGAACTTGACCAACATGAACTTGCTACTCTGGAGTATGCACGGTAGTAGTCTGAGTCCCTCCCCTGGTCTGCGAAGTAGCTGGTGCAACCAAAATCAACCCCGCCAGAGTCAATGTACCAAACATGCTCAAGAATAGTGCTAAGGTCTCCTGAAGTCCGGGGCTAATAGCAGGCACCTCCGGTACCCGTCCCCCAACTGGAGCTATTGGCGGCTCCTCAACAACTGCTCTGGTAGGTGCTCTAGCTGTGGCACATACTCTTCGTCGGTCTCTATCTCTACCTCCAACAACCCCTGCTCCGAGAATAGCATGATCGGTAACTGCAGCGCATGTCCTCACCATCTCTGAGAGAATAGAATCATAATAGTTCAGACACCGAGATTGATAAGCTCGCATGATAGGAATAAAAGAAGTGAGATTATACTAATAGTTTAATAGCCTCTCGAAGATAACTACAGACATCTCTGCACTGATCCGCAAGACTCTACTAGACTCTCTTATGACTCGTAGCACCTATGAACCTAGAGTTCTGATACCAGTTTATTACGACCCAATTTCCCCACTATTCGATTTTATGATGGCAACTAGACTTAAGGACTAGGTAAGTCTAATATTAAATAAAACATCAACAAAATCTAAATGACATCTAATAAATTTGAAATTAATAATCTCTTTAAACTTTACAACCCCAAAACCGGTAGTACAAGTCATTAGCTCTATAGAGTTTTGCTAGAACTTCTAAACATGACTGTATGGAAATAAGTACAATAGTGTGAATATAAATAGGAAGGTGACTCTGAAGCCTGCGAACACAGCAACAGGTTTACTTGAGTCTCCTCAGCAACGGCTCGCACAGATATAAACAAACAATACCTGGTTCTGCACACAAAAAAATGTGTAGAAGAGTAGCATGAGCACACCACAACGGTGCCCAGTAAGTATCAAGACTAACCTCGGTGGAATAGTGACGAGGAATAGTCAAGATACCTACTAGTCCAATAAACTATACAGATAAAAGCATAGGAACTGCAAAACATGATATATATATATATATATATATATATATATATATATATATATATATATATATATATATATATATATATAGACTACACGATACGGTTAACAATACAACAATCACAATATGGAAGAAAAACAACAAGTGACAATGGAAACACCGTAATAATGACATAAAAGACTGAGCAGAAACACAAACCAAGATCCTAAATCACAATTGAAGTAAAGGCAAATAATAACTCAGAAACAATGACAGTTTTCACATCAGGTCTTAGCTAACAACTCCACCAAGTTCCGAACCTCGAACAGAATTATCGCTCACGGGTCTCAATACCTGAACCCTAATACTTGGCATCTTGTACCCTTATCACACCTCATGGTCCTACCGACAACTCACTAATTAACTAGAGCCACTCTTACACATATGACAAGCAAACGAGGGTGTATATCTATACTTAACAATACTAGGGGAAAACTTCTTAACCAATAGGAGTATTTAGCTATGTGTGTACCTGTGCAAGTGACCTAATATAGATCATACCAGCTAAAGACATAAGGAAAAGAACAAACAGCATGTAAGGCATTTATTCACAACTTTCACGAGGTAGAACTCATACAGATAAACGTACCATAATACAACATCAACAATAAGAATGCCCTTTTGCCATCACAACTATAAAATAAAAACCTGACATAGCGCACCTTGTCTCGCCACATGTGCAATAATAACATAATAAGTACCTGCCTTATTTCACCACACGTGCATCATAATGTTCCCACCTTGTCTCACCATATGCGCAACCCACACATAAACACACACAACACACACACACACATACAAAATAGCATGGTAGAAACCTCATGCAATCCCCATACCAACAATCGCACGGCAAAAATCTCATGCACCAACACAACCAGTACAACAACAATAATGACAGTAATACAAAGTACAACGAGTGAATCCACTCCAAAACTTTAAATCACAAGGAAACTATAGAAATAGTTCACAAGGAATAACCATAGTAAGGAAAATGAAGGGGCATAAAGGGAACAATTTAGCAAAAGGGGAAATCTGACATGTAGTAACGACCCCATAATATACAAGTCAATAACAAGGAAATCAACATGAGTCCAGTAGTCCCAAACAAAGGCAAGTCAACAAAGGTATAGGTTATCTAAACTCCTTTTAAGGTTGGAAAGTTACGTGGATATTCAACAATTCAGTTAAGGAATGGTGATCTTAGCTTCACTTAAAACTAGACAATTATAGAATGGATGATAATAAATCTCAAATAACCTAGGCAGTTACAAAAAGGGTAGCATGACAATAGGAGATACTAAATTCTCCAGTTAAATCAAATAGGATGACAATTAGGCAATAAGAGTGAATCATGAAATAATTAATTCCAATTAAGCATGTAGAGACAAAACTAGTAAGCAGGAAAGAGTGCAATCAAGAATATGTCCATACAAACTGAATATAAGACCCTAAGAACCCTAAAAGGCCAAATCCCCACAAATAAGTCTGAGTACGCACTCGTCACCTTGCGTACACGAAATGCAATCAACACAGAAGACTCAAATCCTAAGGGGAAGTCCCCAACACAAGGTTAGGCAAGTTACGTACCTCAAAGACGACAAATCGATACTAAAAAATGCACTTCTCAGATGAAAAAAACCTCCAGATGGCTCAAATCTAACCAAATTAACTTCAAAGCACAAACAAAACACATAAGAAACTATTCCGGCTCATAAAATCTCAACTTTTAACAAAATCCAAAAACCGATTCAAATGTCGACCACTGGGCCCACACATCGCAACACGATGAATTTTACACAAATCAAATACCCATTCCGATACGAGTTCAACCATACAAAATTTATCAAATTCCGATACTATTTGGTCCCTCAAATCCCGATTTTTCATTTTAGAAATTTTCTTCAAAAAACAACTCTTTGCCCAACCCAAAACACAATTTAAATAATTAAATTGAAGATAAAATCATGGGATATGTTAGATTCTAGGTGAAGAACTTACCCAATAGATTTTTGTGAAAAATCCTCAAAGAATCGCTTAAAACCGAGCTCCACAAGTCAAGATATGATGAAAATGGTATAACCCTCGATTTTGGAATATATTCTGTCTGCCCAGGCATTTTGTGCATCGCGAACGCGGAGGAAGGATCACGTTCGCGGAGAGGAGAAACAAAGGTTTCCCGGATTACTCATCGTGAACGCTAAAATGAGCTCGCGAACTCGGAGAAGAGAGACAGGAACCTACACGAACACGTAGGCAAGGACGCGAACACGAATAAGGAAAATGCAAGGCTTCGCGAACGCAAAGTAATGAACGCGAACACAAAGAAGGATTTTGATATTTTCGGCAAAGAAGCATCGCGAACGCGAAGGAGAATACTAGAAGCAGAAAACAGTAGTTCCAATTATAGAAAAATGACCCGTAACCCACCCGTAATACTCCCGAGACCCCCGGAATCCCATCTAAACACACAAATAAGTCATACAACCTAACACGGACTCGCTCGAGGTCTCAAATCACATCAAACAATGATGAAACGACGAATCACACCATGAATCAAACTTAGAAACTTTTAAATCTTCCAACTTCCAAAACTCGGACCCAAACCTATCAAATCCACTCGGAATGATGCCAAAATTTGCAGAGAAATGACATAACGGAGCTGATCCAACTCTCAGAATCGCATTCCGACTCCGATATCCCAAAAGTCAACTATGGGTCAAATTTCTCCAGTTTCCAAACTTCAACCTTTTCAACTTTCGCTGAAACGTCTCAAATTACCCTACGGACTTCCAAATCTAAATCCGGATGCGTGCCTACGTCCAAAATAATGATACGAAGCTATTAAGATCATCCAAAGTCCAATTCGGAGTCGTTTGATCAAAAGTCCAATTCCGGTCAAATTCTCATCGCTTAAGATTCCTTCTCCCAAATCAACTCCGAATCATCCGCTAACTGAATTCAACCATGCACGCAAGTCAATAATCATATTATGAAGCTGTTCTAGGCCTTACGCTGCCGAACAAATCTTGATTTCTCAAAACGATCGATCGAGTCGTTATATTTACCAAGGTGTAGAAGTACAGGTCGGTATACAAGGTGAATACATCCCATAGGATTGTGGTCACGCCGAGTGCTTAGTGATCGCGGTTCTATTTTAAAAATGCATATGACCTGCCAAACCCATCATTGCGGGTGGGGCATGGGTCTCATATAGACAATGGTCATGATTTTTATTTTGTGTAGGGAACTGACCTAGATTGATACAGTTATCTCAAAAACTTATCTACCATTCTTTTTGAATCGGCATTGTTACTGAGATAGCGAGGTTGTAACAGCCTGGAAGTGATACTTGGCTGGTTCTAGATCTAAAGGAAACTAAATAATTTGGCTAAGAACTCCCCACAGGCGGTGCCAAATTATTTGACCAAAAAGTGTTAAGCCTTCTTAGTTTAATCAATTAATGATAAAATAGAGGGTAAATCTTAGACAAATATAATTGACTTTATATCTAAGCATGTTGGATACTAAAATCACAGAGACCGAGTTTACTAACATTTTGTAGAGTGAAGAAAAGACATCAAACGTAAATAATAAGCTTACATCTTTGATAGATTGTTCCGTATTTGTAAAAGCAAAGAAGATAAGAAATGAATCTCATTGATAATTGTGATATCTAGATTTATTGATTCAACAATGGAGATTACAATGGTTTGCAACCCAAAGCCTAGACTTCTTCCTTCGTTGCTCAGAGGTTTCCTCCAATTCTTCTCTTTATTTCTCTCCCCTGGATCCCCTCTGCTTTCTGCTTTTCCTATATATATATATATATATATATATATATATTACTCACCTTCCCCTTTATCCAGCGTTCTTTTACCAGCATACCCTTTCTTTACTATCTTCCTCTTTGCTTACTCTAATGTGACCGTGTATATTCTGCTGTGCAAGCCTTCTTGATGGCTCGATCTTGGCAGTGGCCGAAACACTCATCGCCATTACGCTTTACGGGTGCATCCACGGCTTGGTCGACCCCTTACCGTTCCCTTTAATGGGGAAGAATAAAATGGGGTCGCCTTATTCGGGTCACCTCTGGGCGAGCTCGATGAGAAATTCACTTGCGGTCAGATTTTGACCCATACACCCTATCACGACCCGAATTTTCCACCCTCGGGAGTCGTGATGGCGCCTACTAGTGAAAGCTAGGCAAGCCAACCATTTGTGTTATTTACCTTTTTTCCATTTTAATCCTTTAACAATTAACAACCAACATCATATAAATAGCAAAATTTAATAAGCGAAAGACTAAAATATAATATTTTAATAATGATACCAATACCAATTCATAACATAAACTACCCATAATTGGTGTCACAATTTCACAGACTATCTAGGAATACTACAAATAAGGGTTTGAAAGATAAATACAATGTTGTCTCTGAAACATAAAAGAAACAGAATGAAAGGATAGATGGAGATGCCAAGGCCTGCAGATGCCTGCAGGACTACCTCGGGTATCCAAATGGACTGAAGGCAGCAACTCAAAGCTAAGGTATGTATGCTCCAGTACCGGGATCTGCACAAAAGAGTGCAAAGTGTAGTATCAGCACAACCGACCCCATGTGAAGTCCCTAGCCTAACCTCGGCGAGGTAGTGACGATGCTAGGACCAGACTACTAAATAAACATGTGCAGTTAGATCATGCACAGCAGAAATAAAGGCAAACTTTACAATTAAATATAGGAAGGGGGAAACATGCTATGGGGAACAACAAATAACAACAGAAACCAACAGTTAAATGTAAAGAACACCATAAATCAATTATCAGTAAAAATTAGGAAATCAAATACAAGTGCACGGCATCACCTTTCGTGCTTTTACTCTCTTTCTCACCATAAAATCGATAAAAATGGCATGGCATCATTCTTCGTGCTTTTACCTCACATAATCATGGCACAGGATGATCTTTCGTGCAATATCACTCATATAAAGGCACGGAATGGTACATCGTGCAGCACGACATCACTCTTCATGCTTTAACACTCTCTCACCAATATAATTCATGGCGTCACCCTTCGTGCTTTAACACTCTCCTTCACCCAAACAACAATCACAAGCAATAAGGGCAAGGAAATAAATAAAATCACAGATAATATCTCGACAAGGGAATAATAGTACAACAATCATATCCCGGCAAGGGAAACAATATCAAAAGCAACAACATCCCGGCAAGGGAGACAACATTAAAAGAAACAACATCCCGGCAAGGAAGACAATATTATAATCCTCTTCTTTTTTTCACGCCTACTTCACAAATCAGTTCACAACTTGAGCTAATGCTATGAAATGTCCAATTTCCAACTATAATTCCACAAATCATTTCATAACTTGAGCCAACACTCTTCAATGTTCAATTGCTAAAATTACTTCCACAAGCCTTGTCCAACAATAGAAATATCACATAAGGCATGAACAATACAAAACAGAGTCATATTAATCATAGCATAAGACTCACGGGCATGCTTGGCAACAATGTATAGATACTCGTCACCATGACTATACGTCGTACTCAACAATTAACACATAGCAAATAGGATACAACTCCTAATCCCTCAAGCTAAGGATAGACCAAACACTTTCCTCGATGCAACGAACATAATTCAAGCCTCAACTACCGCTTTACCTCTTGTTTCACCATCAATTCGCTCGTATCTAGCCACAATTTAATTAATACTATTAATAAATGCTAAATGAATCAACTCTAATGTATAAAAATGGATTTTCAAATGTTTTCCCCAAAAATTCAAAAATCGACCCTCGGGCCCGCTTGGTCCAAACTCGAAATTCGGACCAAAATCCGATTACACATTCATGCCCGAGCCCGAATATATAATTGATTTTAGAATCAGACCTCAATTTGAGGTCTAAATCCCCAAATTTTAATATTCTTAGGTTTTATCCAAAATTTCCAATTCTACCATGAAAACCCTAGATTTTAGGTAAAAAGAAGTTAAGAAGTGAAAGAAACGAATTTAAAATCACTTACTTGTGCTTTGGGGAAGAAAGAGTGTTTGAAAAATCACCCACTTATGTTTTAGGTTTCTGAAAATGGAAAAATAATTGAAAGGTCCCGTTTGTATACTCCTCCCAAACACTCAATGTGGACCGCATAAAAAGGATTGCGGCCACGGAGTTCCACCGCGGACCGCAAAAATATCGAGCACAGCCGCGAAGGCTTGGCCTTGCTCACTGCGGACTGCATAAATCCTACCGCGGTCGTGGAAGCCCCACCACGGTCGCGAGAAACCACTGCGGACCACAAAGCCGGGTTCAGAGACATGCAACTTCTCTGAACCTGCAACAATTATTTTTCTAAGTCTAAATCCAATCTGTGGCCTATCCAAAACTCACTCGAGCCCAAGGGGCTCCAAACCAAGTTGCACACAAGTCCAAAAATATTATAGGGACTTGCTCGTGTGATCAATCATCAAAATAACATCAACCACTTTGAATTAAGCCTCAAATTCATGAAACCACTTAAGAACATCAAAATTTCCAATTTTTTCAAATAAGGTCCGATTTATATTAGATGGACTCCGATTCTTACCAAATTTCACAGATTCAACTAAATTATTATTTCAAACTTGTACTGGACTTCGAAACCAAAATACGGGCCCGATACCATCAATTCACCATCTTTTATATCCCAAAAACTCTTGTATTTTCCAGAAAAAAATTTACTTCAAAATTTATTTCTCGGACTTGGGACCTCGGAATTCAATTTCGGGCATACGCCCAAGTCTCATATTTTTTATGGACCCTCTGTGTGATACCTAAAAGGTCATCACCTATTTTAGAAATAAATTCTATGTTTCAGGCTTTGAAACCTCCTTTTTATCTCACCTCAATTTGCGTGCGCAGTTCGGGCACGTATTCGGAAAGCCATTATGTGAAAACCTGTGAAAAATGATAAATTTTGCTTTTAAAATGAATTTAAGTTGACTTCGTCAACATTTTGGATAAATGGACCCAGACCCATAATTTGATGGTTCCGGAGGGTCCGTGGAAAAATATGGTACTTGGGCGTATGCCAGGAATCGAATTCCGAGGTCCCAAGCCTTATAAATGAATTTTTAAAGAAAATTGTTTTTTGAAATATATATATGACTTTTTGGAAATGAAATGTGTCTGAAATTCGACGGCATCGGGCCCATATTTTGGTTCTGGAGCCCGATACAGGTCTTATATGTGATTTTTGTTGAGCCTGTAAAATTTGGTAAGAAACGGAGGTCATATGACATGATTCGGAACCTTAGTTGTAAAATTTGAACTTTGAATGTTCTTGAGATTTTCTTTGATTTTGATGCTAAATTCATAGTTGTTGATGTTATTTTGGTGATTTGAATGCACGAGCAAGTCCGTATGATATTTTTGGATTAGTGTGCATGTTTGGTTTGGAGCCCCGAGGGCTCGGGTGAGTTTTGGATTGGTCATGGAATGAAATTTGGACTTAAGAATTTCTGGTGTGTTGCAGGCCTGCGGGCTTCGCAATTGATAAGACTAGCTCGCAAATGTGACGTCCCAAATGCGAGCAATGTGTCAAAAATGCGAATAGTGGTTTGGGCTGCCTTGGCGCAAATGCGAAGGCAATATCGCAAATACGAAGAGGACTGGATTTCTCAGGGTTCGTTAATGCGAACCCCTGTTCACAAATGCGAAGTTAGCAGTCTGAGGAGTTTGCAATTGTGAACCTTGGTCGCAATTGCGACATCTGCAACCTACAAAATCATAACATAGACATATTTAAACCATTTTTCAAACAACTTTCAAAACCTAAATACTCTTAGGCGATTTTTTAAAGACAAGTACTCTTCCAAATCGATTGTAAGTCATTTCTAACTCGTTTTATTAATCTTTAACATCTTTTCTCATGATTTCAACTCAAAATCAAATGTTTTCATAGGGAAAATTGGTTGTTTTGGGTAGAACTTAGGTTTTTCAAATTTTGGGGATTTGGACCTTGATTTGAGGTTCGATTTCAAAATAAATTATATGTTTGAGTCCGTGGTGAATGGGTAATCGGGTTTTGGTTCGAAACTCGGGTTTTTACCATGTGAACCCGAGGTCGATTTTTGACTTTTTGGGAAAAACTTTAGAAAATCTATTTTTATGCATTAGAATTGATTCATTTAGCATTTATTGATATAGTTAAGTAACTTGTGGCTATATATGAGCGAATTGGTGGTGGAATCAAGAGGTAAAGCGGTAGTTTAGGCTTGAATTGTGTTTGTGGCGTCGAGGTAAGTGTTTGTTCTAACCTTAGCTTGAGGGATTAGGAGTTGTATCTTATTTACTATGTGTTAATTGTGGAGTACAATGTATAGGCATGGTGACGTGTTCCTTAGCTTGGGTCTTGTAATGTAATTATTGTGACTCCGTCGTGGTTTATTCATGCTTAATATGTTGTTGTTATATTGTTGTTCCCTTGCCGGGATGTGATTGTTATATTATTGTTCCCTTGCCGGGATGTTATTGTTATATTATTGTTCTCTTGCCGGGATGTTATTGTTATATTATTGTTCTCTTGCCGGGATATTGTTGTTATATTATTGTACCCTTACGGGGATGTTGTTGTCTTATTGTACCCTTGACAGGATTCTTCTATGATTGGTGTTGAGATATGAAAGGTGTTGAAATATGAAATGGGAGCGGGTTGCACGCCTGCAATGGTAATATATGAAATGAGAGCGGGTTGCATGCCTGCATGCGGTAATATATGAAATGGGAGCGGGTTGCAGGCCCGTAACGGTAATATATGAAATGGGAGCGGGTTGCATGCCCGTAACGATAATATATGAAATGGGAGCGGGTTGCATGCCTGCAACGAGATATATGAAATGGGAGTGGGTTGCACGCCTGTAATAGTAATATATAAAATGGGAGTTGGTAGCACGCCTTCAACGGTAACATATGAAATAAGAGCGGGTTGCATGCCTGCAACGGTACTATATGAAATGGGAGCGGCTTGCATGCCTGCAACGAGATATATGAAATGAGAGCGGATTGCACGCCTGCAACGAGAAAGAAATGAAAGTGAATACTGTGTTTGTTTTCCTCATTATTGTTGGCAACTAAATTGTGGCTTCCTTATATTCCTATTTAGTATTTTATTATTATTTGATACTCCCCGTAGCATGCCTTCCCTTCCCCATCTTTAACTGTGAATATATACTTTTATTTTTCGTTGTATATGATTTAACTGCACAGGTTTTTTTTGGTAGTTTGGTCCTAGCCTCGTCACTACTTCGTCGAGGTTAGGTTAGGTACTTACCAGCACATGGGATCGGTTGTGCTGATACTACACTATGCACTGTGTGCAGATACGATACTGGAGAATTTGAACCACAGTAAGGGTGTTGTCTTCAGTCCATTCAGGCAACCCGAGGTAGTCTTGCAGGTGTCTCCAAGCCTTGGCGTCTCCTTCTATCCTTCTCTGTTGTTTCTTCTATGTATTTCTGAGATAGTTTGAATTTATTCTTCGGACCCTTTATTTGTAGTACTCTTAGACAGTCTGTTAAATTGTGACACCAAATTCTGGGTAATATAGTACTTCAGATTATGTAGCAATGTTTGGTTAAACTATTAAGTTTTCATCTTCTGCATTTCTGGTTATTTAATTTATTTCGTTAAACATGCCTAATAAAAAAGGTAATGAATTTATAATACTCGGCTTGCCTAGCTTTAACGAGTTGGCATCATCACGACTCCTGAGAGTGGAAAATTTGGGTCGTGATAAGTTGGTATCAGAGCTCTAGGTTACTTAGGTCTCACAATTCACAGATAGCTTAGTAGAGTTTGAGGGATTGGTACGAAGATGTCTGTATTTATCCCCAGAGGCTACAAAGTTGGGAAAACTTTACTTCTATTCTTCTCTGTCATGCAATTTTGTTCTCTCACTGCTAAATTGAGACTTCTACTCTTGTCTTTCCGCGAATAGCGAGGTCACGTACCGCTTCTTTAGCCGAGCAGCAGCACAAACCGGTGGTAGATCAACTACATATTTGGAGGCTTTGTGGAGGTTGGACAGGTTCACCAAGCTCTTCACTATCACTTTCAGCGGTGCATCTTCTGAGGATCTCCAAGATTATTTAGACAACTGTCATGAGGTTCTCAAGAACATGCGGATAGTGGAGACCAATGGGGTCGACTTTGCTGCTTTTCGACTGTCTGATCCGCCAAGACCTGATGGAGAGATTATTGCTTTGTTAGGCCAGTTAGGTCACCAGCTCTGACTTAGGATCAGTTTTCTCAGTTATTCTTAGAGAAGTTTCTCCCTATCACTCAGATAGAGATCTATCGGAGGTAGTTTGAGCATCTCCAGTAGAGTTCTATGACTATTACCCAGTACGAGACTAGGTTTATTGATTTGGCCCGTCATGCTCTTCTTATACTTGCTATTGAGAGAGAGAGAGAGAGAGAGAGAGAGAGAGAGAGAGAGAGAGGAGGAGGTTCATTGAGGGACTCATTCAGCCTATTCAACTTCAGATGGCCAAAGAGACGGGGAGTGAGATTTACTTCAAGTATATAGCTAAGGCGTCCAAGAGGGTTGAGATGGTTTTATCATAGGGGGTGGTCAGGGGTCTGACAAGAGGCCTCGTCATTCAGGCAGATTCAATGATGCCTCATCTGGAGGCAGAGATTCTTTTGGTAGAGGCCATCCTCCTAGGCCTTTTAATTCAGCACTTTAGGCTTCTCATAGTGCTCCAGGTAGTCGTGGTTCTCATATGCAGTATTCTGATCAGCGGTCCTATAGTGCATTGCCAGCTCCTATCAGTGCACCGCCGCTTCAGAGTTTTTATGGTTGCTAGCCCAGCAGTCGAGGGCTTGTTTTACTTGTGGTGACACGAGGCATATTGCTAGATTTTTCCCTCGAGCATCGAGCAGTTCTCAGCACCAGGTTTCCCATGCCATGGTTTAGGCACCGAGTGTCCCATAGCCCGCTCCACCAGCTAGAGGTGGGGGTAGAGGTGCTAGAGATGGAGTTAGAGGTGTTAGAAGTGTTAGAAGTGGAGGTCGGGCCGCTAGAGGTGGAGGTCAGCCAGAAGGAGGCCGTCCCAAAGATGTGATCCAAAGGGGTGGGGCCCAACCCCGATGTTAAGCTCTTCCAGCCATGCCTGAGGATGAGGCTTCTGATGCAGTTATTACAGGTACTATTCTGGTTTGTAGTAGGGATGCTTCAGTGCTATTTTATCCAGTGTCTACATACTCTTATGTTTCATCTTATTTTGCACCGTATCTGATCATGCCTAGTGATTCTTTGAGTGCTCCTATTTATGTGTCTACACCAGTTGGTGATTCTATTGTGGTAGATCATGTTCATCATTCTTGTTTAGTCATGATTGGGGGTCTTAATACTTGTGGAGATTTATTACTTTTGGATATGGTTGATTTTGATATCATACTGGGGGTGGACTGGTTATCACCTTACCATGCTATCTTGGACTGTCATGCCAAAACTGTGACCTTAGCCTTGTCAGGGTTGCCTCGTCTTAAGTGGAGAGGGACTCTTGATCATTCTACATGTAGGGTTATCTCATATACGAAGGCTCGGTGTATGGTTGATAAGGGATGTTTGGCCTATTTGGCATATGTTCGTGATTCTAGTGCTGAGGTTCCTTCTGTGGATTCTGTGCCTGTTGTTCGTGAGTTTCCTGAGGTTTCTCCTTCAGACCTGCTGCGTATGCCACCCGATAGGGATATTGACTTCTCCATTGATTTGGCTTCAAGCACCCAGCCTATTTCTATCCCTCCGAATCGTATGGCCTTGCCTGAGTTGAAAGAGTTAAAGGAGTAGTTGCAAGACTTGCTTAATAAGGGCTTCATTAGGCCTAGTGTCTCACCATGGGGTGCGCTGATGTTGTTTGTCAAGAAGAAGGACGGATCGATGAGGATATGTATAGATTACCGGCAGTTGAACAAGGTTACAATCAAGAATAAGTATCCATTACCGAAGATCGATGATTTGATTGACCAGCTTCAGGGTGCCAAGTGTTTTCTAAGATCGACTTGAGATCTGGCTACCATAAGTTGAGTATTAGGGCATCCGATGTCCCTAAGATAGCTTTCTGCACTCGATACGGGCATTATGAGTTCTTGGTGATGTCATTCAGATTGACAAATGCCCCAGTAGCATTTATGTATTTGATGAACCGAGTGTTCATGCCTTACTTGGATTCGTTCGTGATAGTCTTCACTGATGATATTTTGATTTATTCCCGTAGCAAGGGGGAGAATGAGCAACATTTGAGAGTGGTTTTTCAGACTCTAAAAGATAGTCAGTTGTATGCTAAGTTTTCGAAGTGTGAGTTCTGGTTGATTTTTGTTTCTTTCTTGGGTCAAGTTGGTTTAGTAGAGGGTATTTAGGGGGATCCAAATATGATATATGCAGTCAAGAACTAGACTAGACCCACATCAGCTACAAAGATTCGGAGTTTCTTGGGTTTGGCAGGTTATTACCATCGGTTTGTGGAAGGATTTTCATCTATTTCAACCCCGATGACCAGGTTGACTCAGAATGGTGCCCAGTATAGGTGGTCGTACGAGTGTGAGGTGAGCTTTCAGAAGCTCAAAGCAGCTTTGACTACGGCTTCGGTGTTGGTTTTGCCCACAGGTTTAGGGCTATATACAGTTTATTGTGATGCATCTCATATTAGACTTGGTGCGGTGTTGACGCAAGATGGCAAGGTCATTGCTTATGCTTTGTGTCAGTTGAAGATTCATGAAAAGAACTACCTAGTCCATGATTTGGAGTTAGCAGCCATTGTTCACGCGTTGAAGATTTGGAGGCATTATTTATATGGCATGTCATGTGAGCTATTCACGGATCATAAGAGCTTGCAATATTTATTCAATAAGAAGGAGCTAAACTTGAGGCAGAGAAGGTGTTTGGAGCTATTTAAAGACTATGATGTCACCATCTTATATCACCGGGGGAAGGCTAATGTGGTGACCGATGCTTTGAGTAGAAAGTCAGCCAGTATGGTTAGTCTTGCATATATTTCAGTCGGTGAGAGGCCAATTTCTTTGGCTGTTCAGGCTTTGGCCAATCAGTTCGTGAGGTTGGATGTCTCCGAGCCCAGTCGTGTGTTAGCTTGAACAGTCGCCCGTTCTTCATTATTGGAGCGTATTCGAGATTGGCAGTATGATGATCCCTATTTGTGTGTTCTTAGGGACAAAGTGTGGCACGGAGGTGCCAAGCTGGTTACAGTTGGAGATGATGGAGTTTTGAGGATACAGGGTCGTATTTTTATGCCAAATATGGATGGACTTAGAGAGTTGATTCTAGAGAAGGCCCATAGTTCCTGATACTCTATTCATCCGGGCGCCGCTAAGATGTATTATGATTTGTGGCTACATTATTGGTGGAGGAGAATGAAGAAGTATATTGTTGCGTATGTGGCTCGGTGTTTGAACTGTCAGCAGGTAAAGTATGAGCATCAGAGACCTGATGGTTTGTTTCAGAAGATTGAGATTCCTAAGTGGAAGTGAGAACGTATCACCATGGACTTTGTTGGTGGACTCCCACGGACTCAGAGGAAGTTCGACGCAGTATGGGTCATTGTTGATAGGCTAATTAAGTCAACATAATTCATTCCTGTGGCAGCCTCCTATTCTTCTGAGAAGCTAGCTGAGATCTATATCCGAGAGATTGTTCATCTTTATGGGCTCGTGTGTATCATTTCTGATCGAGGTGCACAGTTTACCTCGTATTTCTGGCAGGTAGTTCAGCGTGAGTTGGGCACACGGGTCGAGTTGAGCATAGCATTTCATCCCTAGATGGACGGGCAGTTCGAGCGTACTATTCAAATTTTGGAGAATATGCCCCGAGCTTGTGTTATTGACTTTGGAGGCTCGTGGGATCAGTTTTTTCCTTTACCGAAGTTTGCCTACAACAACAGTTACCATTCAAGCATTCAGATGGCTCCTTATGAGGCTTTATATGGTAGGCGGTATCGGTCGTCGGTTAGATGGCTTGAGCTGGGAGAGGCTCGGTTGTGGGGTACGGATCTAGTACAAGATGCCTTAGACAAGGTCAGGATCATTTAGGATAGGCTTCGTTCAGATCCGTCCAGGAAAAAGAGTTATGCCGATTGTATAATTCGTGATTTGGCATTCATGGTCGGTGAGTAGGTGTTGCTTCGGGTGTCGCCTGTGATGGGCATGATGAGATTTGGGAAGAGGAGCAAGCTTAGCCCTAGGTTTATTGGCCCGTTTGATATTCTTGATCGAGTGGGAGAGATGGCTTACAGAATTGTGTTGCTGCCGAGTTTATCATCCGTGCATCCAGTATTTCATGTGTCCATGCTTCGGAAGTATCACGACGATCTATCCCACTTATTAGACTTCAGCACTATCCAGTTGGACAAGGATCTATCCTATAAGGAGGAGCCAGTAGCTATTTTAGACCGGCAGGTTCGTCAGTTGAGATCGAAGAGTTTCCCTTCTGTTCGTTTTTAGTGGAGAGGTTGGCCTGCTGAGGCATCAACCTGGGAGTCCGAGTTCGATATGCGGAGCCGTTATCCCCACCTTTTCTCTAACTCATGCACTTCCTTCTTATGTCCATTCTAGGACGAACGATTATTTTAGAGGTGAAGAATGTGAAATAAATTCTGTGGTACGAGGCCTTAAAACCTCTTTTTTGTCTTACCTTGATTTGCGTGAGCAGTCCGAGCGCGTATCCGTAAAGCCATTATGTGAAAATGTGTGAAAAATTATAAATTTTGCTTTTAAAATGAATTTAAGTTGACTTTGGTCAACATTTAGGTAAACGGATTTGGACCCGTGATTTGACGGTCTTGGAGGGTCTGTAAGAAAATATGGGACTTGGGTGTATGCCCGGAATCAAATTCTGAGGTCCTAAGCCCAAGAAATGAATTTTTAAAGAAAATTATTTTCTGGATATATATGAGTTCTTGGAAATGAAATGTGCCTGGAATTCGATGGCCTCGGGCCCGTATTTTGGTTGCGGTGCCGGTACAGGTCTTTTATGTGATTTATGTTGAGCGTGTAAAATTTGGTAAGAAATGGAGGTCATATGACGTGATTCTGAACATTAGTTGTAAAATTTGAAACTTTGAAAGTTCTTGAGATTTTCTTTGATTTTGATGCTACATTCTTAGTTGTTGATGTTATTTTGGTGATTGAATATAAGCAAGTCCAACAACAACAACAACAACAACCCAGTATAATCCCACTTAGGCCTCATTTGTTTTTTTAAGATTAAGACGTCTGAATCTGAATACACATCTGAATATCAAGATGTGTATTAAGATTAAAACATCTGAATCTGAATATCCATCTGAATATATTAAGATTTGAATGCTAAAAATTAAGACTGTTTGATTTTTAATATCTTAATGCATAAAATTTATCTTTATTTGAAAAAAAATCTAATATACTATCAATAAAATATATAGTTTTTTAAAAATATGATATTTGGTGGTGAAGGCTAACAGGTGAATGCCGACTAAAGGCGGTGGTTAGTGGTAGTTTGGGTTGACAATGATGGTTCATGCTAGCTGCTAGTAGTGATTGATAGTGATGGAAATTATGATTGATGAAGGTGGTGCTCGGTGGTGATAGTTAATAAAGGCGGGTGGTGGTTTGTGATTAAGGAAGGTAGTGGTAGGTTATAATGATAAGCGGTGCACTGTAATTGTTAATGGTGATGGGGTGGTTGGTTGTGGTAGTTGAGGTGAATAAGTGTTGATTGTGAGTAAATGATGGTGTTCGGAGTGGTGGGATGGTGGATGGTGGCGGTCGATAATGGTGGCGGTCGATAATGGTGACGGCTATGATTGAGGATGATAGTGGCGTGGTGGAAGTGGCGGCATGGTGGTAGTTGATAATGGTAGGCAGTGGCGGCATTTAATAATGAATATACAATAGCATCTTAATGAAATTAAGTCTCTGTTACAGATCTTAATCATACAGACCTATTCAGACCCATTAAGTAGTTGTTAAGTAAAAAAAACAAACACACTTAATGATTAAGATCTGAATAATTAAGATTCAAAGTTCAAAAACAAACGCACTTAATGTCTGTGATCTGAATGAATAAGATTCAGACCTCCGTTTAGTGTAAAAAATGAGGCCTTAGTGGGGTCTGGGGAGGGTAGTGTGTACACAGACCTTACCCCTACCCTGGGGTAGAGAGGGTGTTTCCAAATAGATCCCCGGCATCCTTCCCTCCAAGAACTTCCCACCTTGCTCTTGGGGAGACTCAAACTCACAACCTCTTGGTTGGAAATGGGGGTTGCTTACCATCAGAGCAACCCCTCTTGTCTTAAATATGAGCAAGTTTGTATGATATTTTTAGGTTAGTGTGCATGTTTGGTTTGGAGTCCCGAGGGATCGAGTGAGTTTTGGATAGGCCATGGAGTGAAATTTGGACTTAGGATTTCTGGTGTATTGCAGGCCTGCAGGCTTCGCAAATGCGAGCAAGCAATGTGTCGCAAATGCGAATATTGGCTTGGGCTGCCTTGGTCGCAAATTCGATGTAATTGTCGCAAATGCGAAGGAATTATCACAAATGCGAAGAGGACTGGATTCCTCAGGGTTCTCAAATGCGAACCCCTGTTCGCAAATGCAAAGTTAGCAGTCTGAGGAGTTTGCAATTGCGAACTCTGGTCACAATTGCGACATCTGCAACCTACAAAATCATAACTTAGACTCATTTCAACCATTTTCAAGACCCTTTCAGAACCTAAACACTCTTGGGCAACTTTTCACAGACAAGTACTCTTCTAAATCGATTGAGTCATTTCTAACTCGTTTTTATTAATCTTTAACATCTTTTCTCATGATTTCAACTCAAAATCAAAGGTTTTCATGGGAGAAATTAGGTGTTTTGGGTAGAACTTATGTTTTTCAAATTTTGGGGATTTGGACCTCGATTTGAGAGACGATTTTAAAACAAATTATATATTTGAGTTCGTGGGTGAATGGGTAACCAGGTTTTGGTTTGAACCTCGGATTTTGACCATGTGAGCCCGGGGTCGATTTTTGACTTTTTGGGAAAAACTCTATAGAATCTAGTTTCATGCGTCAGAATTTATTCATTTAGCATTTATTGATATAGTTAAGTAACTTATGGCTAGATACGAGCGAATTGGTAGGGGAATTAAGAGGTAAAGCAGTAGTTGAGGCTTGAATTGTGTTCGTGGCATCGAGGTAAGTGTTTGGTCTAACCTTAGGTTGGGGGATTAGGAGTTGTATCTTATTTGCTATGTGTTAATTGTGGAGTACGATGTATAGGCATGGTGACGAGTATCTATACATCGGTGTCAAGCATGCCCCTGGGTCTTGTAATGTAATTGTTGTGACTCCGTCGTGGTTTATTCATGCTTAATATGTTGTTGTTATATTATTGTTCCCTTGCGGGGATGTGGTTGTTATATTATTGTTCCCTTGCGAAGATGTTGTTATTATATTATTGTTCCCTTTTTCAGAATGTTGTTGATATATTTTTGTTCCCTTGCCAGGATGTTATTGTTATATTATTGTTCCCTTGCCCGGATTCTTCTATGATTGGTGTTGAAATATGAAATGGGAGCGGGTTGTACGCCTGCAACAGTAATATATGAAATGGGAGCGGGTTGCACGCCTGCAACGGTAATATATGAAATGAGAGCGTGTTGCATGCCTGCAATGGTAAAATATGAAATGGGAACGGGTTACACGCCTGCAACGGTACTATATAAAATGGGAGCGGGTTGCACGCCTGCAACGATATATATAAAATGGGGGCGGGTTGCACGCCTGCAACGAGAAAGAAATGAAAGTGAATATTGTGTTTGTTGTCCTCATTACTGTTGGCAATTATGGCTTCTTTACATTCCTCTTTAGTATTTTGTTGTTATTTGATAATCCCCATAGCATGCCTTCCCCTCCCCATTTTAACTGTGAATATCTGCTTTATTTTTTGCTGTATATGATTTAACTGCACAGGTTTGTTTGGTAGTCTAGTCCTAGCCTCGTCACTACTTCGCCGAGGTTAGGCTTGGCACTTAACAGCACATGGGATAGGTTATGCTGATACTACACTCTGCACTATGTGCAGATACTGATACCAAAGCATTTGGACCGTAGAGAGGGTGCTGTCTTCGGTCCATTCAGGCGATCCGAGGTAGTCCTACAGGCGTCTGCAGGTCTTGGCGTCTCCTTCTATCTTTCTCTGTTGTTTCTTCTATGTATTTCTAAGACAATTTGTATTTATTCTTCGGACCCTTTATTTATAGTACTCTTAGACAGTCTGTGAAATTGAGACACCAAATTCTGGGTAGTATAGTACTTCAGATTATGTAGCAGTGCTTGGTTAAATTATTAAGTTTTCATCTTCTGCATTTCTGGATATTTAATTTATTCCGTTGTTTAATCACTTATTACTTTGAATTATTGAACATGCTTAATAAAAAGGGTAATGAATTTATAATACTCGGCTTACCTAGCTTTCACGAGTAGGCACCATCACGACTCCCGAGAGTGGAAAATTCAGGTCGTGACACTCCGAGATCGTTAAATCACGGGTCTGGGTCTGTTTACCCAAAATATTGACCGAACTCAACTTAAATTCATTTTAAAAGCAAGCTTTATCATTCTTTCACAGATTTTTCACATAATGGTTTTTTCGATAGACGCCCGAACTGTGCACGTAAATCAAGGTAAGACTGGAAGGAGGTTTTAAGGCCTCGGGACACAGAATTTTATTTTTAAAACAAGTGGTGATATTTTGGGTCATCACACTCCCGTTTGTATGGGCTTATTTTAAGTGGCTTTTTAATTATAAGTCATAAGTTAGGAATTCTATCTTTTGACTTGTTTTTTGTCATTTTAACTTAAAAGTAAGTGTTTAAAAGTACTTTTTACTTTATTCGAATACTACAAAATGACTTAAAAGTTATTGTGGCTTAAAATCAATATTATTATAAAAGCATGAATAAAATATCGTTTAAAAAAATAACCTTATAATATTAAGCATAGTAACTCATAATAAAAGGACATAACCAGAATTCTAGATATTAGCCTTATAATCCTATTAGTTTTAGGATATAATAGTACACGTTAGTTATCCTACATAATTACCTTTTGGAATCCTATTACTATAATTACTTTCAGGTTGTCTAATTTATATGAAATTGAATAAGTAAATATCTTTAGTCGTATAATCCTATTACTTTTTGGATATACTTCTTAAAAATTCCTATTAGTAATTTAATTTGAAATAATATTATAATGTCCTATTACTAATTTAATTTGAGAATGTATTATATTGTCCAAAATCCATTTAGAAAATAAGAATCTATATTATTATAAAATCATAAATACAATATTGTCATGAATAGAATTGTATTTAAGGTGAATGTCTATATTTT
This sequence comes from Nicotiana glauca, assembly GCA_026770625.1. Classification (NCBI taxonomy): domain Eukaryota; kingdom Viridiplantae; phylum Streptophyta; class Magnoliopsida; order Solanales; family Solanaceae; genus Nicotiana; species Nicotiana glauca. The sequence goes on along the minus strand of MU759206.1, from coordinate 31,435 downwards.
AGAGAGATCTTAGGGTTTATTATTTGGTGGCTAAGTCACTCTTTCCCTATAAATAGAGGGGTCATATTCCAATGTAATTGACTCAAAAATCAATAAGAATTCTCTCTCCCTACTTTTCTATGCAATATTCTTCTTCTTCTTTAATTATTTAGTAATACGTTATTAGCACGAGACTCTAACCAATTGAGTAGAAGATTTGGGATTGAGCACAATAATTGTCAATTGTTCCATGAACTTCCTTCATGATTAAATTCTGAATTTAAGGTAAGTATTTTATTGTTTTTCTCTTTTAAATTCTTGATGTTCTATAATTTGATTTTAAATACAAGCAAAGAAAATAAATTTTGATTATAACGCTAATGGAGTTAGTAAGAAATTATAACCATTCGAAGTGGTAAAATTTTTATGTCTTGCTATGATCAAAGTCATGTATAATCGTGAGCACAAGAAGTGAAAACCCATCCCATTGAATTTGCTTCATTCTCATTCCCTTAAGAGGATGTGATAGCAATATGTAATAAGTCTCAAAGAAGACAAAATTATCACCGTGAAGGTATCAATGGATATGGACGTGGCAATAGAAGAAATTATAATCGTCATCATTGTGATAATGAGAATAATAAGGATTCTCAAAATAATCCTTCACTCTATGAAAGTAATATTTGTCATCGATTTTGTCACGATCCAAAATTCGTTAAAGGTCGTGATGGCGCCGGACACCACTGTCAGGCAAGCCAACACCAAGAAGTTAATTAAATTTCATTTTGGATTTATTGAAATCGTTTCTTTTATACATTAAATAATAAATAATTAAATTCACTGAAATAAGATGATGTCTTTAACAAACTTAATATTGAACAATCTCATAATCATCCCAGAACCCGGTGTCACAAGTGCATGAGCTATTTCTAGAAAATCAAATGAAGTACAATAACTGTCCGAAATACAAATTTGGACAGAAGGTAAACACTATGCACCGGATACCTTCGCCTCGAGAGATGCAGCTCACCTAAGTCTCTGTATCATCCATGCTGCTATGCCCATTAGGCCGCTAGAGGTACATGTGTCTGTGTAACAAAAATGCACCGCAAGTGTAGCATGAGTACAAAAATAACATGTACTCAGCAAGTGTCTCGTCTAATCTCAAAGACGTAGAGACGAGTGGTCGACTTCGACACTTACTAGTGGTCCAATAATAATATGTCAGTAATATAGTAAATCGAGGATTTTCATAAAAATGGTTGTAACTCAATAGCATGAGGCAACTAAATAATTCCTTCGTTTATAGGAAATTCCCAAATTCATTTTCATCATTTATATATTTATCTCAGCCATTGCAACACACGAGTAACTTCTCATTAACGTAGGACATTCAAATCCTCAAGTAGTGGTCTGAACCACCATAACCCTTCCGGGATCCGCCTGCACATAACATGCATAATACTTGAATATTTCTCAAATAAATCAATTATGGCGGTCGTCAAGCCTCACACGTACATTCACGAATCACATGCATAACTCATCCATGCTGAAGGAACTGATCAGTTCCACCAATATGCCAATTCAACCATGCTTAACCAATCTAACTTCTTCTAATTTATCCTCCTTAATCGCCTCAGAAGTAATAATAACTCCATTCAACTCATAACAAACTCAATCCGCTCTCCTCTCGAGTGTCCTTGTATCACGAGACCACACTGTCTCAAATCCCACAAACCGTCTCATACCCTCTTGTGCGCATATTCGCATCTTCATCTGATATACCCATTCCGATAATCCCTTTACGAATCCGAAGTCATTCTCTTTCATTCCTCCAAAGCTATACTACAAGTCGAAGATATCATAGAACCTTCCAAGCCTCCTTTCATAATCCGTTGCAAAGCTCGATTCTTAACCATACTTGTGGACTCGAAATCCTTATGCACCATGCCTTAACCTTTAAATCCACTATGACCCTTATTAAGAGTAACCCACTTTGACTTGGTCTCGAATATAACCAACTCCAAGACTCTTCTAGCACATGAACACCCTCTCAATGAAGCGCCTGACTGAATCGCTTCACAAAGCCTGATGATGAGTCAATAAGGCCAACTATAGCATGCCTTTATTAGTTCCTTTGCTAAAATTACTACTTATATTCCTTTCCCTTAGCCAAAATAATTTACCAATATGTCGATAACCTGAAACCTCACAAGAAGATAACCATGCAACTCAATCGTAAGTGGTGGGACTCTCCCACTTAGCTCGAAGCCACCATTACACAACTCCAAAACCTATCAAGATTCTTTCTTCATTGCTGACACGATCCTGTACAACCAACCTGCAAAATTCCTCAAAATCCTTCTGTTTGACCTTTCATGAACACTCTGAATCACTAATCATATTCATCTATCTGACCTCTTACCATATAGCCGGTAGAGTTCTTCGCATAAGCTTCATCAACACCATGCGACTGCTAACATGCTTACCGGAGATAACCCACCCGTGGAGATGACATAACAACATCTCCCAAAGACGTTGCACTGTATAATTACTACAAAATTCGTAACCCAACCTGAGCCTATGCTCACACGCTAGCTATACAAGCCTAATCCCTCCTCATGGACATCAACAAAATGTGCGACAATATCTTCCAGTTCAAATTCATGTTGTATCCTTCTTCATATCCAGTAACTCCTTCCTATTGTATCTAATCTCCCATTGTAATAATAGCTGATATCTGAAATTAAGTCTGTAGACTCAGTCACTGTCCACCCTGAATACCAATTCACTATAGACTTTTTCTCTGGGTGTGTAGTCATCCTACCGCAAAATCCATACGTTACTCTGCCACTCTCCCACTTTGGTCAAACTCACTCCTTAAGCAACTGCTTGGCTCCTATTTTCCACACTAGGTTTTCTAGAAGTTTAATCACCATAAGACACTTCCCACGTGTCCTTCCTCATCCTTCGCTGCCTAGTTTTTGCGTTGAATAAAAATCTATCTCTGTACCACCTAAACCAATAAATCACTTCTAACTTTAAACCCTTCTGAAGATCATCCTTCTCGAGCCTTCGACATTAGAAATACTGATTCGATCCTGAACTACCACTCATCGCGATCTGTAACAGCTGCTTTTCCAATACCATCTTCCCATATCATGCCCTGGAGGCGAATTGTAGAAGATCATAACATCGGAAGACTTAACACATTCAATCGAGGACGACGACACCACGTCATAGACAAAAATTCCACCACACTTGAAAACACCAAGTCTTGATACTCTATCAACCTAAACCTGAACATTTATAGTCCGATTGCCTTTCCTTCACCGGGAATAAGATACTGGATCTATGCATCATACACTTAGTAAACCTCATCTTGAGTCATTCACTGCCCGGACAAATAGGCAAGCATTCCACCCTCTCATCAATACCGCACGATAACTGTTCATAAGCATACTAGCAACATGTGCATAACCTCGAAGCTCTCAGATGTATAGCTATTGAGCTGAAATGATAGAATATCCTTCCGCAAGATGACGACCATAACTCAAACAATCACACAGGAACAAACATCCCGCACCACATTCGTAGTACCATTACAATGACTCACTTGACAATTTATGACTAGCACTTCACATCGCATAGGATTGAATGGAAAGGAAAAGAAAGCATAAGCCTCAAAGTGAATCAAATCGCATGATGAAGAATCAAGAAGGGAAGTGCTCCTAACAACCCTATAGCCTCTCGAAGATAAGTATAGACGTCTCCGCACCGATCCGTAAGACTCTACTACACTCGCTCACGACTCATGAAACCTAAGGGAACCTAGTGCTCTGATACCATGTTATCACGGCTCAAAATCCGTCAAAGGTCATGATGGCGACGGACACCACTGTCAGGCAAGATAACACCAAGAAGTTAATTAAATTTTCATTTTAGGATTTATTGAAATCATTTCTTTTATATATTAAACAATAAATAATGAAATTCACTGAAATAAGATGATGTCTTTAACAAACTTAATATTTAACAATCCCATAATCATCCCAGAACCCGGTGTCACAAGTGCATGAGCTATTTCTAAGAAATTAAATGAAGTACAATAACTGTCCGAAATATAAATTTGGACAGAAGGTAAACACTATACACTAGAAAAGACTATGTCGGTTGCGGGTCACCTGGAGAGATGCAGCTCACGTAAGTCTCTGTATCATCCATGCTGCTATGCCCATTAGACTGCTAGAGGTACATGTGCCTATGCAACAAAAATGCACAACAAGTGTAGCATGAGTACAAAAACAACGTGTACTCAGTAAGTATTCCGTCTAATCTCGAAGAAGTACAGATGAGATGTCGACTTCGATACTTACTAGTGGTCCAATAATATAGTAAATCGAGGATTTTCATAAAAATGGTTGTAACTCAATAGTATGAGGCAACTAAACAATTCTTTCATTTATAAAAAATTCCCAATCCATTTTCATCATTTATACATTTATCTCAGGCCAGGGAGTACAATTATCAACATCTATGAATCTCAAGGAAAGCAATACAAGCATGCGCAAATCATGCCGATGTCGTACGGCCCGATCTAACAATATTTAAACTATACACTACTAGAGGGTCGAATGGTGCGAACCATAGATGCATCTATTACCACGCTCACGAATCATACATGCGACATGGTTGATATAAATAAACAATCACCCCGCTCGTGAATCATACATGCGATGCAGGTACACATAGAATCACACATGCAAACAGTCAATCAAGACTTCATCTGGGAAACATTTATTCAAGGAGGTGTCAATTTGTCCTTTACAAGTCGAGAAAACGAAATTTAAGTCTTTTAGAAAATCATCTACCACTTCGAAACGATTAAAGCAATTTAAACTATCAATAAGGTTACAATTATTACAAGTAAAGCATGCTTTTAGGTCCTAGACTACTCGGATATAAGCATAATAGTAGCTACGCATGGACTCTCATCACCTCGTGCGTACATAGCCCCCACAAATACAAGAACATATCCAATTAATTCACATATGGGGACAATTCCCTATTACAAGGTTAGAAAGGAGACTCACCTCACTTCGAAGCCTATATCTCAGTTCAAGAATGCGCTCAAACCTCCAAATCGGAGCCAAGCGATCCAAAAACTATTCAAATAGGGTAAGAAATAGTCAATACATGCTCAAGAGTTCATATTCTAATTATTAAACTAATTTCCCCACCCTAAATGCAAGGTTCCTAAAATTCATCCCCGAGCCCACGTGCCTGGATTCCAAAATTTTTTTAAGAAAGTTGTTATCCATAACCTAAGGATCAAGAATATATGATTTCTACTCCATTGCATAATTAATTTCGTGGTTAAATCTTGTTTTATAAAAACCCTAGGTTTTCACCTAAACCCTTAATTTTCCTTGATTTTTACATGTTAATATACTCATAATCTATGTATTTAACTCAAGATAGGTGGGGATAGCTTACTTTGTACTTGATGATGAAAATCCCCACTTGAAGCTCTCTAAAAATCGTCCAAACAAGAGTAAAGTGGAAGAGAATGGGCCAAACCCCCGTTTTAAAGAAGCCTTACTGCCTCCATCATTTTTGCACCTGCAGTGCATAGACCGCTTTTGCGGCGCATGTGCCATTTACGCGGTTCCAGGCTCAAATCCAAAATCCGCTTCTACGGTCTCCTCAGCGCAGATGCGCACCTGCATCTGCGGGTAAATTTCCGCACTTGCAATCACTGACTTTCTTTGCCCAAACCGCTCCTACAACCATTCTCTCGCTTTTGCGATCACGCACCTGCGGTCAAACTTGTACAGGTGAGATTATACCAGAACTGGTGCACTTCAGCCATTCCTTATATTCCATTTTCGATCTGTTGACCACCCAGATTCCACCTGATGCCCCCGGGACCCCGTCCAATCACACTAACCAACTCCAAATCATCATGTGGACTCACTCGATGCCTCAAATCACAATAAGCAATGCCTAAATCACATATCACACTCCATTTTAAACTTGATGAACTTTAGAACTTTGACCTTTCTCATCTGATGCCAAAACCTATCAACTTACCTCCGATTGACTTTAAATTTTTGCACACGAGTCATATTCGACATTACGGACCTACTCAAACTTTCATAATCGGATTTTGACACCGATATCAAAGAGTCCACCTTCGATCAATCTGCTCAAAAACCTTCAAATTTCTAACTTTCGCCAAATAACCTACGGATCTCCAAATCCACTTTCGATTGCCCTCCAAAGCCAGAATCACCATATGGAGCTATTCCCAAACTCGAAATCCTAGACGTACATCAATAGCATTGAAATACACTTCAACCCAAATTTATGAAATTCTTCCAAAAATGCTAACTTCCACAATAGGTGCCAAAATGCTCCCGGGTCACCCAAAACCCAATCCGGACATACGCCCAAGTCCGAAATTATCATACGAACCTGCTGGAACCTTTAAATCCCGATTCTAAGGTCGTTTACTCAAAAATCCAATCCTACTCAACTCTTCCAATTTAATGCTTTTGAAATGAGAATTCCCTTTCTAAATCTAAATCTGAATTTCCCGAATTTCGATTCCGACCTAACATACAAGTCATAATACTTGAAGTGAAACTACTGATGACTTCAAACTTCCAAAGAACTCGTTAAAGCTCGAAACGACCGGTCGGGTCATTACAAATTTGACATGAGATTTAATAAAGCACATATAGATAATTATGGTCCATTCATGATGTGAATGTGTCAACCTCTGATTTATGAATTCATATTCATTCTTGGAAGAATATGAACGTTCTAGTGATAGTGAATGCACCACATTCACCTCTAGAAGGAGGTTTGAGATGATATAAAAACTAATATCATTATTATTGCGTGAATGGTCATTGGTCACGTACCTATTGCACGCCAAAATATTTTGATAATATAATTATTAAAGAATAACTTTAATGCAAGAAACATATCTTGCATATAATTTTGACCATAACCATAATGGTATAACTTTCTCTTTAAAAGAGATATGGATATTGATAAATATGTGGTAGTACCAAATTAATTGAGAGCTCTGGAAGAGCCAATTATTACTATTTTGGAGGAATAAAATTGATTATCAATAAGGCATTGTGTTGTAGTAAGTATCAAAGAAACTAACCAAGTTTCTAAAGTATTCACGAAAGCAGTTAGTCATATTGAGATTATAAATAAAGGAAAGATTTAATATCTATTACTATAACTTATAGCGGGATAATATGTATGTGAAAAAGTTACCCGCTTTATTCTCCAATTTATACTACACAAATAAAAGAATACCATACTAAAGTGGATGTTTATTGATATAAAAACCCATATCATAATAAACTTGGAATTTGTTGATAAATGCACACGTCATGGAGTAAACCTGAACTTTATCAATATTGATAATTTATTCAGTTAGCATAATTGGTTTAGCCATATTAATTTAAGTATGATGTACAAGAATAAAAGAGAATTCACATGGATAAATATTAAAAAAACTAGAAAATTCTTTACGAATTCCCTGAAATTAAAATCACCAAAATTCACAAGTTCTGATAATTCAGCAGATCCTCAAAGTTTCTTGGATGGGACAATCAAGGCATTACGTGCTCTAGGATGTTCTAGTAAGAGAGTTGTGGAGCTTGTAGCATACAAATTAGAGGATATGCCACCACATGGTATGAAACTGTATTGCTAGGAAGGCCAGCAGGAGCACCGCCACTAACATGGGACGAGTTCACTAAGTTGTTCAAGAATAATTTTCTTCTAGACTGCCTGATGCAAAAATATGCTAGAGACTTTGAGAGATTGGTTCAGACTCCAGATATGGATATGTCAACATATAACACTAAGTTTTATAAGTTGGCTATATATTCTCCTTACTTACCGAAGAAGCTCGAGTTTTGAGGTTTATTGATAGATTGGTTGGTCGTCTATACACTGCAGTAGCCCCACAGATGAAGACTTTATCCTACTCTGATGTAGTCAACCTTGCTAGAGAGATTGAAAACAAGGGACGTGATGAGCGTGCAGCTAGTGATTTACATAAGAAGGCCAAGATAGGAGGGGCTTTCAATGGCGATTTTACTAAAAGTAGAAGAGCAAGAAATTAGGGACAACAACAACAGCAGGGTTCTCAGACAGGGACACACATGTCTTCACAGTCAACATACAGAACACAATACAAACAAGGTAATAGGGACCATCATCTTCTAGGCATCGTAATTCTAGGCACATATATGCCACTACTCTAGTCTGCCAAACTCATGGTAGATCACATTTAGGCTAATGTCGTGTTCTAAGGGGAGAGTGCTTTTGGTGTGGCCAGTTGGGACATCACTTGAGGGATTGCCCTCAACCTCCGAGAAATTTCAACCAGGCTTCTATTCAGTTAGCTACACCGACTCAGACTACCCATAATACTTCAGGTGCTACAGGTATAGGAAATAGAGGTCGAGGTGCTAGAGACCGCGCTACTATGAATCAAGGACAAGGGAATGCTGGTAGAAGTCAGGCGAGAGTTTTGCATTTACTAGACAGGATGCTCAGGCCTCGAATGTTGTGGTGGTTACAGGTATTCTTTCTATCTATTCATTTGATGCACTTGCGTTGATTGATCGGGAATATACTCACTCCTATGTGTCCTCGTACTTTGCTTTAAGGTTTACTAGACAGCTTGAGCTATTGAATGATCCTTTTTAGTTGCTACTCCTGTTGGAGAGTCTCTATTAGCTGAATACGTATATCATGCTTGTCAGATTTGGGTTGAGGGTAGAGATAATCTAGCTGACCTTATTGCACTTGATATGATTGACTTTGACTTGCTGATGGGAATAGATTAGTTATCTTCTTGCTATGCTATAGTCGATTGTCATGCAAAGATAGCTAAGTTTGAGATACCAAATGAACCTAGTTTTATTCTAAGAGGGAGTCAAGTTTCAGAGATTTGCAAAGTTGTATCTTTTATAAAAGCTCAATGACTTTTGAAGAAAGGTTGCTTGGGTCTATTAGATATTGTAAATGACACAAGAAAGGAAACAGTTAGTATAAAAATGTACCAGTAGTGAGAGAATTTTCTGACGTATTTCCTAAAGATTTACCAAGACTGCCTCCAGTACGAGAAATAGACTTTGGTATTGATTTTCTACGTAAAACGCAACCCATACCGATACCCCCATATCAAATGGCACTAGCAAAGTTCAGGGAACTAAAGCAACAGTTACAAGATTTGTTAGATAAGGGTTTTATTAGACCTAGTGTATCACCATGGGGTGCACCAGTACTATTCGTAAAGAAGAAAGACGGACCCTTAGAATGTGCATTGACTACAGGCCATTGAACAAGATAACAATACATAATAAATATCCCTTGAATCATACAGATGACATGTTTGATCAGTTAAAATGAGCTGCCCACTTTTCAAAGATTGACCTCCGTTCTGGTTATCATCAACTTAGAATCAAAGATAAAGATATTTCTAAGACTGCATTCAGAACTCGATACGGGTACTATGAGTTTCTTGTGATGCCTTTTGGACTGACAAATGCTCCAGCTGCATTCATGGATTTAAAAAATAGGGTGTTCAAGCTATTTCTAGATAGATTTGTAATAGTATTTATTGATGATGTCCTGATATATTCTTGCAGCCAAGGAGAACACGAGGATCATCTCAGGATTGTGTTGCAGACATTGTGAGAACATTGGCTTTATGCTAAGTTATCAAAGTATGAATTCTGGCTAGACTCGGTAGCATTTATGGGGCATGTTGTATCCAAAGATGGAATTATGGTAGATCCTAAGAAGACCGAAGCTGTGCAGAAATGACCCAGACCTACTTCTCCTATAGAGATCCGTAGCTTTTTAGGCTTAGCAGGCTATTACAGGCGTTTTGTGCAGGATTTCTCCAGAATAGCAGCGCCACTAACTAAGCTAACACAAAAAAATGCAAAGTTTCAGTGGACAAAGGAATGTGAGCAAAGCTTTCAGAAACTCAAAATACATTTGACAATTGCACCAATATTAGCCTTACCATCAGGTTCTGGAGGATTTTAAGTATTTTGTGATGCCTCGAGGGTGGGATTAGGATGTGTTCTCATGCAAAATGGTCGTATTATTGCTTATGCTTCCAGACAATTGAAAAAGCACGAGCAATACTATCTTACACATGATTTGGATATGGCTGCGGTGGTATTTGCTCTAAAAAATTGGAGACATTATCTATACGGTGAAACTTGTGAGATTTATACTGACCATAAAAGTCTGAAGTATATCTTTCAGTAGAGAGATCTAAATCTTCGGCAGCATCGTTGGATGGAATTACTCAAAGACTATGATTGTTCTATTTTGTATCATCCTGGAAAAGCAAATGTGGTGGCTGATGCATTAAGTAGAAAATCTATGGGAAGTTTGGCACATATATCCCCTGCAAAGAGACTTTTGGGCAAAGATATTCAGAGACTAGAAGATACAGGTATCAGATTTAGTGTCGGAAATTCAGAGGCATTGTTGGCTTGTGCTCAGGATAAGTCTTCATTAGTTGAGCACATTAAGGCTACCCAATAATTATATTTGCTAGCCAAAAAATACAAAAATGTCTATCTTGTAGAGAGTTTTACTTTGTGGCTAAGTTATTTTTTCCCTATAAATAGAGGGGTCTTACCTCATTGTAAATCATCCCAAAATTCAATAAGAGTTTCCTCTCTCTCTTTTTCTCTGCAATATTGCTCTTGTTCTTTATATTGTTTTATAACACGTTATCAGCACGAGACTCTACCATCTCAAGAAGCTCTTTGAGAAGATTAAGCAAATATGGATACTTCACAAAGTAAACTTGGATCAAAGTTCAATTGTAAAAATATTTTTTTAGTTGATTCATGTACAACACATACAATATTCAAAGAGAAGAAATATTTCTCTCATTTAAGTATGTGTAAGGCAGATGTTACTGTAATTTCTTGTAGTAGTAAATTAATTGAAGGCTCTAGAAAAGCTACTATAACTCTACCTAAGGGAACAATACTTATCATAGAGAATGAAATGTTCTCCTCCAAGTCCAAGAGAAACTTGTTGAGTTTTAAAGACATCAGCCGAAATGGATATCATATTGAGACAATAGATGAGAATAATCTTGAATATCTCATCATTACCAAAAATATCTCTCGCCAGAAAAGGGCTATTGAAAAGTTTCCATCTTTGTCTTGTGACCTATATTGGATAAGAATTAGTGCAATTGAGGCACATTCTATTGTAAACCAAAAGGTTACTGATTCCAATACTTTTGTACTTTGGCATGATCGATTGGAACACCCTGGATCAATTATGATGACACGAATTATAGAAAACTCAAACGGGCATCCATTAAAGAATTTAAAGATTCTTTTAACTAATGAATTTTCTTGCACTTCTTGTTATCCAGACAAGTTAATTATTAGACCATCACCAACAAAGTTTGGAATTGAGTCCCCTGCATTTTTTGAATGTATACAATGGGACATTTGTGGACCTATTCACTCACCTAGTGAGTCGTCTAGATATTTTATAGTCTTAATAGACGCATCTTCTAGATGGTCTCATGTGTGCCTATTTTTATCTCGCAACCTCGCGTTTGCAAAATTAATGGCACAAATAATTCGATTACAGGCACAATTTCTCGATAATCTAATTAAGTCTATTAGACTTGATAATTTTGCTGAATTTTCATCCCAAGCATTTAATGTTTATTGCTTATCAATTGGGATAAAAGTGAAACATCTTGTAGCTCATGTTCACACTCAAAATGATCTTGTAGAGTCTTTAATTAAACATCTGCAATTGATAGCAAGACTGTTACTCATGAGAACAAGGCTGCCCATTTCTATTTGGGGTCATACCATTTTGCATGCAGCTATACTAGTTCGTCTCAGACCGATCAATTATCATAAATATTTTTCGTTGCAATTATTTTTGGGTCATGAACCTAATATATCCCATTTAAAAAAATTGGATGCGCAGTATATGTACCTGTAGCACTGCCATATCGCACCAAAATGGGTCCCCAAAGAATGTTAGGAATATATGTTGGGTTTGATTCACCCTCCATTATTCGCTATCTTGAAACACTAATGGGGAATTTATTCACTGCTCGATTTGCAGACTGTCGATTCGATGAGACACTTTTTCCAAAATTAGGGGGAGAAGTTGGTGAAACCAAACAGAAAATTTTGTGGAAAAATCCATCATTATCTCATCTTGATCCACGTACCTCTATTTGTGAAAATGAGGTGCAAATGATTATCCATTTGCAGAGAATAGCAAATCAAATTCCAGACGTATTTACGGATTTAAAAATGATAACAAAATTACATATCCCTACAGAGAATGTTCCAATCCGTATTGATGTCCCTGTTGGACAATCTTCTAATATCATAGCTAATGAGTCAAAAGCATGCCTAAAACGTGGTAGGCCATTAGGTTCCAAAGAAAAATCCTAGAAAAAGGAAAAAAAAATATCAAAATGACACTACGAAATAATCTCATGAAGAAATCCACTATTTAATAAATTCTGAGATTTATGAGGAATCTACTGAGCCTGAGACTCAAGAAAATAAGGAACTATCAATAAATCCAATCGATATTGAGACAAATTTGAATCGAGCGGATATAGTGGTGGATTATGTCTTTGCATATAATGTTACATCTAGCATTATGCAAGAAAGTGAGGATCTTGAACCTCAATCGGTTGGAGAATATCGACAAAGACTTGATTGGTCAAAATGGCAAGAAGCAATCCAATCAGAGTTGAATTCACTTGCGAAACGTGAAGTTTTTAGGCCTTAGTCCAAACACCTAATGGTGTTAAACCTATTGGCTATAAATGAGTCTTTGTACGCAAGAGGAATGGGATAAATGAGGTACAAAATATAATGCACGCCTTGTTGCACAAGAATTTTCACAAAGGCCTGATTTAGATTATGAAGAGACATATTCACCCGTTATGGATGCTATAACGTTCCGTTATCTCATTAGTTTTGTTATCCATGAAAAGCTTGACGTGTATTTAATGGATGTGATTACCACCTACCTTTATGGCTCACTTGATAATGACATATACATGAAAATTTTCGAGGGATTTAAAATGCCTAATGCACATAATTCAAAGTCCCGAAAAATATTTTTAATCAAATTGCAAAGATCTTTGCATGGTCTAAAGCAATCAGGACGTACGTGGAATAATCGTCTTAGTGATTATTTATTAAAGGAAGGCTATATAAATGATGTCATTTGCCTATGTGTTTTTATAAAGAAAATAATATCGGAATTTGTTGTACTTGTCGTATATGTTGATTATATAAACCTTATTGGAACTCCTATATAACTCTAAAAGGCAATTGATTATTTAAAGAAGGAATTCGAGATGAAAGATCTCAGAAAGACAAAATTATGTCTTGGTTTACAAATTGAACATTTGGCAAACGAAATTTTTGTTCATCAATCTACCTACATAGAAAAGGTATTGAAACGGATTTACATGGATGGAGCACATCCATTAAGTACTCAGATGGTTGTTCGATCACTTTATGTGAATAAGGATCCATTCCGACCTCAAGAAAAGAATGAAGAGCTGCTTGGTCTTGAAGTACCATATCTTAGTGCAATTGGTGAACTAATGTATCTTGCTAACACTACAATGCCTGACATAACTTTTTCAGTTAATGTCTTAGCAAGATATAGCTCTGCTCCTACAAGGAGATATTGGAATGGAATCAAACACATATTATGGTATCTAAAAGGAACTGCTGATATGGGCTTATTTTATGGCAATAATTGCAGTCCTGATCTTGTTGGTTATGCCGATACTGGGTATTTATCTAACCCACACAAGGCTCGATCTCAAATAGGTTATGTGTTTACCTGTGGAGGCACTACCATATCTTGGCGATCGACTAAGCAATCAATTGTGGCTACTTCATCTAATCATGCCGAGATAATTGTTATTCATGAATCAAGTCGAGAATGTGTGTGGTTGAGATCTATAATACATCTTATTTGAGACAAATGTGGTTTGAAATATGACAAACTACCCACGATTTTGTATAAAGACAATGCAGCATGCATAGCTCAATTGAAGGGAGGATACATTAAAGGAGATAGGACAAAACACATTTCACCAAAGTTATTTTTCACACATGATCTTCAAAATAATGGTGATATCAATGTGCAACAAATTCCTTCAAGTGCTAATATGGTTGATTTGTTCGCCAAGTCTCTTTCGAGATCAACATTCAAGAAGCTAGTGTACAAGATCGGGATGTGAAGGCTCAAAGAGGTGAATTGATGCTCTCATCAGGGGGAGTTAATGCGCGTGGCACTTTTTTTTCCTTACAAGGTTTTGTCCCACTGGGTATTCCTTGCAAGATTTTTAACGAGGCAACCAAAAGGCGTATTATTAAACATGTGTACTCTTTCTCCTTATCTAGAATTTTTTTCCCACTGATTTTATTTTAGTTAAGGTTTTAACGAGGCACATTATATGTTGAATAGACATTCAAGGGGGGAGTGTTATGAATAGAATTATATTTGGAGTGAATATCTATTTTGTCGAGAGTTTTATTTTGTGGCTAAGTCATTTTTCCCCTATAAATAGAGGGGTTTTACCTCATTATAAATCATCTCAAAATTCAATAAGAATTTTCTCTCTCTCTTTCTCTGCAATATTGCTCTTGTTCTTTTATTGTTTTATAACAACAATGATTTTGTATAAAATAGTATATCATACATTAACATATAAAAAAGTTTTTAAGCGGCGATACAGTGTAGTTTTTCCTATTTCATTTCCTTATTGTGCATATCGAATTCTAGTTTATTTTCCTGGTCTTATAGTTATAGGTAGAGATGCATGAGATGAAGATGGAAAACCTTGTTGTGCTGCATCTCTACCATCAATTGTTGGAGATATAAGTCGTTTAAGTCGAATTGTAAAAGCTTACAAGTTACATCTACAGAGGAAGACAAAGTTGAGTAACTACTCTTTCACAAATGCAGATAATCTTTGAGTCAAAGATTCCTTTGAAGTTTTTAAGATAAAAATGCTGTAATCATTCGGCCAACTGAGATCCCGAGTTTCCATTTAGTACTTAAACCAGCAGCTTCCTATTTTCTGCTGCGATCTCACTTGAGCATACTAAGTCCCATTAACTCATAAGGCCCCATCTTTATTAATAAATATAATAAGGGGTAAAAACATGCACAAGAGCCGCAGCTTTATCGTTAAACTGAAAAAATTAAAAAGACCATGCATGGACTAGAATCTCTGATTAGGAAAGCTAATTACATCTAATAGCTTGTTTGACAAGTTTTTATGAAGCCAAAAGTACTTTCTTTTTTTCGCTATTGAGGATAAACTAGAAATTCTTGGCGCAGAAATTAATTTTCTCAAAACCAAATTAACTTTACCAAAAAATACTTTTTTAAAACTTGCCAAATAGACTTAAAAGCACTTTATGAAAATTTTTGCCAAACACAATCTTTTAATTGAATACTATAAAATGCACTTCCTAAATGAATTTGTTAAACACAAAGTACTTCCCTAAAAAGCTACTTTGATTAAAAAAAAAATGCTTTTACAATAAGTAGTTACTAGAAATTCGGGCAAACTACTCTAATAGCTTATTTGGCCAAGTTTCTAAAAACGAAACTTAATATTTTTTTCAAAAATGCTTTTAAAAAAAATACTTCTGAAAAATATTTGTATTTGACTTATTAATTTGAAAAGTACTTTTGAACGGTAACTAGTATTTGACCAAGCTATCAAAAAGTGTTTTCAAGTGTATTTTGCTCAAAATGCTTCACCAAAAAGTAATTTTAAAAAAAAATATTTTTTTTTCTGCTTCCATGCTTCTACATGGACGCACTCTTTTTCCTTCTAAACGCTTACTTTGGAAAAAAAAAAAATTTTTGGGCCAAAAAGAAGCTTGGCCGACAAGTTATAAGAAACACTTAACATGCTATACTAAGGCTGCACTTTTAGGCGGGCCCGGGC
>MU759204.1:28031-63683 GCA_026770625.1 Nicotiana glauca | reverse complement strand
GTATGCCACAGCGTGTTCATGTGCATTGCATTGCATCCTTGCATTATACTTGACTGATATACTTGATGTTGCTTTGCTGTTGGTTCGTAGTTAAGGTGTCGGACTGTTAGTTTTAGCTTCACTTTGTGGCATTTCGTGAATTTCTTATCTTCAGACATTTTATACGCTTATTACTCACTGAGTTGGTAGTACTCACCCCTACTCCATGCACCTTATGTGCAGATTCAGGTGCACCGGAGGCTTAGCTGAGCAGTCTTTGTTTGCCAGAGCTTATCAGAGTTGTTGAGGTAGCTGCTTGACGTTCGCAGGACCTGACTACTCTTCCTATTTCAGTTTTATTTATATATATATTTCCAGACTTGAGTACTGTTCGTTCAGATATTGTTATTCAGTTGTTTTAGAGGCTCTAGACTCGTGACCCCAGATCTTTTGGGAGTATTTTTATCAGACTTCGTATTTCTTAACATTATTCTTCTATAAATATTGGATTATTATTCTAAAACTATTATATTCTCCTTAAATTGTCGGTTTTGAAATTTATTATTGATTTGGGAGCGACTGTTGGTCAGGCTTGCCTAGTTTTAGGGTTGGGCGCCATCACGATCGGGTTTGGGTCGTGACAATATCTGATATGGATAATCTTATACTAAGAGTAATGTTTATCCATAATAGAGTACTGAAAGAATAAGCTCATTATACCCGTTATGGATAATCTTCTACCTGGGGTAATATTTATCCATAACCAGATACTGAAAGGATAAACATATTATACCCGGTATGGATAATCTTCTACCGGGGGTAATGTTTATCCATAACCAGGTACCGAAGTTATAAGCTTCTTCAGGAGGCTTATTTCCAATAGAGTACTAAATGGATAAACATATTTACGGCGGAGTCCCATATGGATAAGCTTCTTTAGGAAGCTTATTTACAACGGAGTATGAACATCCATAATATAATATATTTATAACAAAAATTATATTTAGGGTGTATTTATAGGTATAGTAGACTTTTTTGTCCAATCCCAAGTCGGCTTGAAAAATCTTGAAAAACTGGAATCCGCGTCTAGGGTCCGTGCGAGGCACGTAACTTAAACGAGCTCCTCGTTCCTTTTTCTTCTTTTTTCTCATACTAGTCTGTGTGCTACCCTCCAGCTTACTATTTTGTTTCACTATTAGCCCCATTAGCTCATGCTTCTCTCCTGCAAAGCACAAGCTTTGGACGAACCATCTTCAGTTACTTTTCTTCATCTATTCATGTATCGTGTCACTTTAAATCACCTTCTTTTGAGAAACTTTCATCTAAATATGTTATGCACATAAGAAACACGAAATAACCATTAATTCATCTAATAGTCATGCAATCTTCATCAAATCACACTAGACACGAAAACACCCAATATATATGGACTTTTGCCGGTTATCATCACCCCACAATTAAATTATTACTAATCCTTGAGCAACTTTAAAATTAAACACACCAGCAAGTAACATAATCAAACCATACTCATTCATTTACGTCTATGACAATGATTTATATTAATGCTTAGAACAAAGCACACACACTATTCACACTTTTTCTCAAGTTCTAAATCATGCCAAGACTATTTAAAATATTCACGTGACTCCTCCTAACATTCTAATATCAGAAATTGACTCCAATATATTCCAAACAATGACTCACTTGTTTTTGCCAACTCAAGATCCTAGGACCTTAGCAATCCTTTTATAAATCATGTGTTCTCACAAACAAATCAAAGAGAGAAATTATTCCATACACTCAAATATAAATTCAAATGTTATTTAAGGACTTCAAATATTGAAAGAATTTGTTCACTTTTACAAAGAAATTCACATGTCACCTAAGTTTGTAATCATACCATAGATTTACCCGTAGTGCGAGCCTCTACTAATATGTGCTCTCAGAGTCTAGGATCAATTAGGTATGGGTAAGATATATTTGAATAATAGTGACTAACCCAAACAATTTTAATACACTATATTTGTTACGACCCAGATTTCCCACCGTCGGGATTGTGATGGTGCCTAACTTTTCAGAATGCTAGGCAAGCATACATATAGAAGTTTAATACGCAAACCACTAACCAATTTAGTAAATAGCAACGAATAAATCAAAACCGATTTAAGGAGAGAAAATTTTTATAAAAATTCAAGTACTTATACACGACTAACCAAAATCTAGTGTTATAATCCACGAACTTCTAAGAGTCACTACATATATTGGCTGAAAGAAAATAAAAATTCAATTGTTCTCAAATTTAAAAGAAAACAGAAAACTAAGATAACTGGAAGGGGACTCCAGGATCTACGAATGCCGGCAGATCTACCTTGGGTATCCTGTTAGACTGAAGGCAGCATCTCAAATTGAGTCAACACGCCCGGATATCAAAATCAGCACATAAAGTGCAGAGTGCAGTATCAGTACAACCGGCCCCATGTATTGGTAAGTGTCGAGTCTAACCTCGGCGAAGTAGTGATGAAGCTAGGACAAGACACATTCATAAACCAGTGCAGTTAAACAATATGCTAACATAAATAACTATTAACATAAGATAAGAAGATATTAATGGGAGGGGAAACATGATAAAGGGTACCAAAATAAAGAATCACAGCAGTAGAGGAATTTAAACAACTAGTACACTTTGAATCGGTAATAACTAGTAAACACAACAAACAAAAAATGCACGGCATCACCCTTCGTGTTTTTACTCTCAACCTCACCAGACAATCAATTAATAGAAACGTGCACGGCATCACCCTTCGTGCTTTATCACTTTTCCTCACCATATAAATAATATAAACGTGCATGACATCACCCTTCGTGCTTTATCACTCTACCTCACCAAAACAAGAGACAACAATAATAGGGAGATAGAATGATAACCACAATTCTTACATCAACATTTAGTACCACAATACCAATCATGTCACGACCCCAATCCCGGTCGTGATGGCGCCTAACACAACTGCTAGGCAAGCCCGACCATTTGCACTCTCAACCCTAGCATGAAGCTCAAAATCAATTATTTGAATATCATTAACAATCATAATGAATAGCCTCCCAAAGATATGGGGGCCATGAGTCTAGAGCATCTAACAATACGGAGTAACAAGACTCCAATAATGCAAATGTTCAAAATTGCGGAAAATAATAAAGAGATAGGGAAGGAGTCGGGTCCTGCGGACATCAGGCAGCTACCTCGACAACTCCATAAAAACTCTGAAACAGCAACTAGCTCAGCTAAGCTCCCAAAATACCTGAATCTACACACATGGTGCAGGGAGTAAAGTGAGTACTTCCAACTCAGTGGTAATAAGAGTAAACAATGCTGAGAGACAAGAAATCACGTAAAAGCACTACATCATGCTATAAAGTACAATACAACTCGTTTTAGAACCGGTATTTATCTGAAAATCCTTTATAAAAATTATCTAACTCAGTTTAAAACCTTTTTTGAAAACATCTCTTTCTTTCCTTATTAACAGTTAAATACATGAATACGACATCAAGTAGTGCAAGTCTGCACACAAATCAGCCCCTCGGGCACAACACTCATTTAGCAATTTACACTAGGATATCTGGTCAACAAGGCAAGTAATACATGTATGCCAATAATATATCAGTGCTAAATGTCATGCCACATAGTACAAATAGACACCAATGCATGAATGTAATACAATGCACATGACGGGTACACTCTGGTACCCACTGCGACGTGCAGTCCGATCCATTTGGGCGCCCGGCGCTCGCTGTGGGGGTTCAGACTCCGGAAAGGCTCCTACAGCCCAAGCGCAATATCAATATCACTCCCGCTGCGGCGTGTAGCCCGATCCATGCATAGTCATGAATGCACATAAGCCTCTTGGGCAATAGTCACATAGAAGTTCTCCGCTAAAAATGTCAGTGAAATATAAATTAAGTTTTCAAATCTTAGAAAGATGGATGAGTTTACAAAATAGTATTTTTAAACCTTAGACCGAGATAGAAATATGCACAGTCATACAAAAACAGTGATTTAATCCCCGAAAGATTTAAATATTCGGCACGAAGCCCAAAACATGGCAATCAGCCCAAATCATGATAGCATCAAATAGTTTTCATTCAATCACACAATGAAATCAACAATCGGGATGGACCAAGTCACAATCCCCAACAGCGCTCTACCCTACGCTCATACCTGGCGTGCAAGTCACCATTGTGCAAGTCCGGGGTTTCAAACCCTCAGGACTTCATTTACAAGTATTACCCACCTCGAACCGGTGAAATTCCTCGCTCGCGACGCCTTTGTCCCTCAAATTGTCCTTCACGCACGTCAAATCTAACCAAAATCAGGACAAATATATCATAATATGCTATTGGGACAACACCCAATCGAAAACAATCGAAATATAACAAAAATCTCGAAACTAGCAAAACCCGAGCCCTGGGCCCACATCCCGAAAAAATTTGAAATTCACGTTTCCGAAATCCTCGTCTCGCCACGAGTCCGTACATACCAAGAACTCCCAAATCTGACAACAATTGGCCCCTCAAATCCCAAATTTAGAATTTTTTCTCCAAGCCCTAATTTCTTACAATTTGTCTATAATTTCAGTTTTAAATCCGTGTTTTTACACCATAACAACATTATTTGAGGCTATAAATTCATACCTGATGGAATCCCCTTCGAATTCTCTCCAAATCGCCCAAAATCGCCTCTTCCCGAAGTTAAAAAATGTTTTCTCCCCTTCCAATTCGTGAACACTGACACATTAAATCCCTCCAGCAATTTTTGCTTCTGCGGTCCCGCTACCACTTATGCGGGACCGCTTATGCGTGACCGCTTCTGTGGCCATTTGACCGCTTATGCGGTTTTCATTAAATCCTAGGCCTTCCGCTTTTACGCCCAGATGTCCGCTTCTGCGGACCTCACCATTCCGCTTTTGCGGTTCGATTTCCGCTCTTGCGGAACCGCTAATGCGGAACAAGTTCCGCTTCTGCGTAACTTTCACTTAAGGGACATGACCACTTTTGCGGTCCATAACACGCACCCGCGATACCGCTCCTGCAGTCAAGACTTTCGCTTATGCGGACACTGCTGACCCTCACCTTTTCGCACCTGCGGAGCTTCTTCCGCTTCTGCGAAGCCGCTTACGCGTTCAAACTTCTGCTTTTGCGGAATGGACTAGGTCCATTGAAGACCGCTTCTGCGAGACCACAGCCGTATTTGCAGAACCGCTTATGCGGAACCTTTTTCCGCAGATGCGGAAACAACAGAACCAGCAAATCCAAACCTGAAGCCAAACTCAAAATTCTCCGTTTAACCTCCCGAAATCACCCCGAGGCCCCCGGGACCTCAACCAAAAAAAAAGACATGATCTAATACTTCATTCAAACTTGCTCGAATCGTCAAAACGCTAACGTTAACCTCAAAATCCTCAATTATGATCAAATCGAAGTCTAAATTTCTTAAAAACTTCCAAATTGCACATTCAATCAAAAACCCAACCAAACGATGTCCGATTGACCTGAAATTTTTTAGACATATCCAAAATCACCTAACGGAGCTACTGCAACTCTCGGAATTCCATTCTGACTCTCGGATCAAAATATCACCTATCAACCGGAAATCGCCAAAATAGGCTAACTTCTTCACCAGACCTCCAAAATTACTTCTGATTGCGCCCCTAAGCCTTACATCATCTTCCGGTGCTAACCGAACCATTGGAATTCCTATCCGAGCCTTCTACTATATAGTCAACTTCCGGTTGACTTTTCCAAAACCAGCTTTCTTCTAAGAGACTATGTGCCTCATTTCCAACTAAAACCAATTCCATTCAATCTGATCAGCTCAAATACTGATATTGAAACATAATAAAGCATAATATGAGGGAAACAGGGCGGTAACTCACGTGACAACGGGTCGGGTCGTCACATCCTCCCCAACTTAAACAAACGCTCATCCTCGAGCAGACCCAGAGTTGTTCTATAAGTTCACCAACAGCTGAATAATTTTACCAAGCATATACGTCTGACAACACAACATAACTGAAATTTCACAATCCATCTAGTCCATAAACCATAGAACTACATTTCACCTTCTGAAATCTTACACCACATCAGAACCTCACATTTTTACTCAGAATACACCCGAACCAGCTGTAATAACCCATACTAGCAACCTCAGGTGGAATCATATAATATACCACACAATCCAGACACTCGAAACGATAAACGCTATTCGCAGCAATTGACCACAATAACCAAATACTGTTAGAAAACCCTTTTATT
This sequence comes from Nicotiana glauca, assembly GCA_026770625.1. Classification (NCBI taxonomy): domain Eukaryota; kingdom Viridiplantae; phylum Streptophyta; class Magnoliopsida; order Solanales; family Solanaceae; genus Nicotiana; species Nicotiana glauca. The sequence goes on along the minus strand of MU759204.1, from coordinate 57,392 downwards.
AGCTAAAGTCTTATTCCAACACTTTCATATATTTCCAATGGTAAATAAAACACGCAATAAATCGTATCCATTCCTCAGGTCACCCATATATATAAAGCTATTTCCATGTTGACTAACGCCACAACAGATTTTCGAGCCAAACCTCGATATGAACTCTCTAATCAGCCGAAATCACATCTATTCGCATTAATTAATGACTCCAAAAATTATCTCGAATTCAACGCACCACTCTGGTGATATGCCACCTCATCACAGGACTAAGCCACAACTTGCATAATCCACGCACTAGTGATGGGCTGTCTGAACATACTCAAATCATGATAAATGACTTAAATGAAAGAGCTGTACCCCAAGCTCAACAATACAATTACAACACAAAGCTGAGACCCTGTCTCATATAATAGAAATAGAGTACCTGAATCCTCCTCGAGAGGTCATAACTTCTCGTGGCCTTGCCACAACGCGCGACCTATCCAAACGCTGTTACACATAAAGCACCTCCAGTCACCATGCTCAAAATAGACAGCCACGCACATATTGATGTCTGCAACCAAAGCAATTCATAGATCTCCCCAGAGCACTAACAAGCTCGATAACGATAGATTCAACATATCCCTCAATACATATCGGTGCCAACCAAGTCATCTAAATCTGAATACATAGACACATCGGCCTGCCAACGAACTCAATACCAAGAAGCCTGAAGCTGCTCCTTCCCTTTTTTATAACTCCCGCCGGAGCCGTACAATACGGTACCCGACACCAAATAAATACCGAAATCCACGATTTCACCCGGCGACGTGCCTAGCCACAAGAAACGCATCCAAAAAGTCCCTCGATACCAAAACTGAATCAATGGTAGAAAACTTCTGTGCTAACATCCGCCACGAAGACCCAATTAAGAAAAGCAGTCATTTCTAAACGTACGCTGATCTTTGGAATACCAACCACTCTACTAGGACATAATCTGATGCACCTCGCCACTTAACCCATGGCATTTCCGACGTAGCCCCCAATGCAATAGTTCAAAATCACCCGACACTAAAACAACCAGTCTAAATTTCGACATCACATCCAAAATATAACACACCAGCGAATAAAGATCCACCACAACCATATAGCCTGTACATCAGAACTCCATATAGTACACAGATCATCATACCTGATCCCAGTTTCCACCGTGCAATATACGCACACATTTGATACTCCTTCATTTTATGACAGATACTAGATATTTACCTATGCTTCCGAGCAAACCCGAACACCACCAGTGGACCCAACAAGAACATGCCGCAATACTACTGAAATATAATCAGTTTAATCACATTACCTTTTCCTGAGACATATACTCTCATCAAATCACTTCCACTTAGCAATATCATTTTCCCAAATCATCCGAAGATCATTTATCTAATCACTTAGGAGGAATCACGACACATCCCATGCTCTGCATGACATACACAGGTCTTGTTCAAATTCTTACAATACTGACACGACAGATGAGACCTGTACACATTCATAACTACTACCGAAACAACAATTCATTAGTTCTATACTCTTGGCAAGAACTATCACCTCATTCTGAGCCAAACAATGGTCTTAGCTCTTTAATTTACTGCAGATACTCGGATTGCACTGATCTCAAATTCAATGATCTCGCCTCGCCCAGCATGAACTGCTCGGGCAATAAGCCACTCAAGACATAATTAAAAGTCGCATATGATGTCCCAATATGCCAAAGTGGTTACCAATACGAACGGAATACAAGAGAGAACGAGCCCTGGAAGGAATTACCAAATCCTTCGCACTAATACAGGCTTTCCTTGGAAAACAGGAAGCAAGGCATACAAAGATAGCATATAGAAAACTATACTCGATTTCACACTGTTGCGGCGTGCAACCCGATCCAGATAACATACCCATGGCGGCGTGCCACCCGATCCACACATAGATCTCACATAAGGAGATACACATCGAGCCAAATCTGCTCATTATAACCAAATACCGAATATCGGTCATAAGCATGCTAAGTGCATAATATCATCCCTGAGGGATATTTAGCATTATAAACTACAAAGCTCAAGTACAACTGAGGTGCGATAGACAAATCTGAATTTCAAGAGCCAAATTGCTCAAGTAACATCATTCCTACGCGGATTCTCAGCACATAAGAAATTTCTCAAGCCGTTTCACAAATCATACAGCGTAATGTATCACTACCTGAAAAGTCTGACAACAAAACATCAATCTAACTACTCGTCCATAAGGACCGCATCACAAAATACACATATCTGGCCTGATATAGAGCCATTATTCACATTAAACCCATTCACCAACTTCCAGCTGATTATGATCACACTAAACTAGTCTGATAACCTTTCAAGGGTCCATAATAACTCCCTTTTTCTCATAACACACAAGAACAACCATCATAATCGGAGTAATCCTCCCTAGTTCACAGCCCAATAGGCAAAGTGCCCTCCAGGCATGAATTCTTCAATTTAACGACAATATCACAACCTTCATACTTGGTTTACCTCATTAATCAATCAAGTGATCACATGCCACACTTATATAATATTCCCGTGGAACATACTCCCACAGCCTACCACAACAATATCTGGAGCGTACCTCCAAACCACCGGTCACACTAACGCTATAAAGCGATCAAGAATCACTAACCAGGATGCAACACCGCTCTCAGGTGATGCTAAAGACAATACCAATTTATCTTAACCATCGAAACTTCCTTCCTGCTCATCCGAGCTCATGACATCCTTGTCCAAATATTCCTTCACTCTTGCCATTCTTGGCCTAATTTCCACAACCAGAACTGATTCGCTAGCATGCCTCAAATTAGAATCGACACAGCACATAACCGTACAATCAACTAACCAATACCAAGCTCCCCAACTTGGCTCGAAAGCCATAGATTAAAACACACTCAATAAATCATAACGCATATACTCCATTGTTGCCTTAATACCATAGTAAGATTGAACTTGCTCCTTCATAAGCTTGTGGAAACACAAATCATCTGGAATTTTAATTCTTTTGCAATTCTTGCATTCACTCACATAACAGTTAAGCCCACTCTCTAGGCGACCAAATTTTTACTAAGTCCCAAATTTTTCAAAAATTTTGGCAAAATCTCCTTTGTAATTGTGCCTATCAACCTGCCAGAGAATCACCAAAACCATCCTAACAAAACATCCACAACTTGACAAAGCATCACAATGAATATCAATTACATAAATCTCAACACTACATGTATTATACTATCAAAATTGATACATGGGCATGCGTTGCACCTATTTGAATCATAACACATAGAAAATACCTTTCAACCCTCCATTATTTGGGCTATTAAACCAAGTAAGAGCATTTTCTTTCCTAAATATTTTCGACCTTCAAGGTGGTCTCCTCGACTCAACGACTTCGCCATAATACATTTACCGAAGCGATCTCAGCTCCCAGACTTATCTAACTAGTATGACAAATAGATTTCCCCTCATAAGACAATTACCCACTAGCTTTACCTTTAGTTAACATTTTTGTATACCTTCCACTGTCATACACACTACACAGTACCAACATACTCATTACGTAGCTACCCAGCTGCCATTCCCACAATTAGGGATAATATTGAACATATAAGTTCGCAACACCAGCTCCCAAAATCAGCACCTTGGTTCTCAAGCCATAAGCAAAGATTCGGCCTCAAGTCCTCCAGACTGGCCCAACATCAAAATCACGGAGATTACCTCACGACCCTCGATCAGGGAATCACAAGCCATCAGGCACATATACTACTAAGCGCTCGCGTGCGCATACAGACGTGTGGAAGGAATTTTGAAGAGTTATATCTCAAGCTGAATCAAGTACGCATGATAAGAATTCCAAGAAAGTGAAGTGTTTCCTAAAGGTTCTGCAGCCTCTCGAGGATAAATACAGACATCTCCGTACCGATCCACGAGACTCTATTAACTGGCTTATGACTCATGAGGCCTAGTAACCTAGGCTCTGATACCAACTTGTCACGACCCCAATCCCGGTCGTGATAGCGCCTAACACAACTGATAGGCCAGCCCGACCATTTGCACTCTCAACCCGAGCATGAAGCTCAAAATAAATTATTTGAATATCATTAACAATCATAATGAATAGCCTCCCAAAGATCTGGGGGTCATGAGTCTAGAGCCTCTAACAATACGGAGTAATAAGACTCCAATAATACAAATGTTCAAAACTGCAGAAAATAATAAAGATATAGGGAAGGAGTCGGCTCCTGCAGACGTCACGCAGCTACCTCGACAACTCCATAAAAACTCTAAAACAGCAACTAGCTCAGCTAAGCTCCCAAAATACCTGAATCTGCACACATGGTGCAGGGAGTAAAGTGAGTACTTCCAACTCAGTGGTAATAAGAGTAAATAATGCTGAGAGACAAGAAATCACGTAAGAGCACTACATCATGCTATAAAGTACAATACAACTCTTTTTAGAACCAGTATTTCTATGAAAATCCTTTATAAAAATTATCTGACTCAGTTTAAAACCTTTTTTAAATACATCTCTTTTTTTTCCTTATTAATAGTTAAACACATGAATACGGCATCAAGTAGTGCAAGTCCGCACACAAATCAGCCCCTCGGGCACATCACTCATTTAGCAAATTACACCGNCATCACTCATTTAGCAATTTACACCGGGATATCTGGTCAACAAGGCAAGTAATACATGTATGCCAATAATATATGAGTGCTAAATGTCATGCCACGTAGTACAAACAGACACCAATGTGTGAATGCAATGCAATGCACATGACGGTACACTCTGGTACCCACTGCGGCATGCAGTCCGATCCATTTGGGTATCCGGCGCTCACTGTGGGGGTTCAGACTCTGGAGGGGCTCCTACAGCCCGAGCGCAATATCAATATCATTCCCGCTGCGGCGTGCAGCCCGATCCATGCATAGTCATGAATGCACATAAGCCTCTTGGGCAATAGTCACATAGCAGTTCTCCGCTAAAAATGTCAGTGAAATATCAATTAAGTTTTCCAATCTGGGAAAGATGGATGAGTTTGCAAAATAGTATTTTTAAACCTTAGACCAAGATAGAAATATGCACAGTCATACAAAAATAGTGATTTAATCCCCGAAGGATTTAAATATTCCTTACGAAGCCCAAAACATGGCAATTAGCCCAAATCATGATAGCATCAAATAGTTTTCATTCAATCACGTAGTGAAATCAACAATCGGGATGGACCAAGTCATAATCCCCATCTCCAATGGTTCTCTACCCCATGCTCATACCTGGCGTGCAAGTCACCACAATACAGCACTATGATGTGCAAGTCCGGGCTTTCAAACCCTCAGGACATCATTTACAAGTATTACCCACCTCGAACAGGTGAAATTCCTCGCTCGCGATGCCTTTGTCCCTTAAATTGGCCTCCACGCGCCCAAATCTAACCAAAATCAGGACAAATATATGATAATATTCTAATAGGACAACGCCCAATCGAAAACAATCGAAATATAACAAAAATCTCGAAACTAGCAAAACCCGAGCCCCGGGCCCACATCCCGAAAAATTTTGAAGTTCACGTTTCCGGAATCCTCGTCTTGCCACGAGTTCATACATACCAAGAACTCTCAAATCGGACCACAATTGGCCCCTCAAATCCCAAATTTAGAACTTTTGCTCCAAGCCCTAATTTCTTACAATTTGGCCATAATTTCAGTGTTAAATCCGTGTTTTTACACCATAACAATATTATTTGAGGCTATAAATTCATACCTGATGGAATCCCCTTCGAATTCTCTAAAAATCGCCCAAAATCACCTCTTCCCGAAGTTAAAAAATGTTTTCTCCCCTTCCAATTCGTGAACACTGACTCATTAAATCCCTCCAGCAATTTTCGCTTATGCGATCCCGCTACCGCTTCTGCGGCCATTTGACCGCTTATGCGGTTTTCATTAAATCCTAGGCCTTCCGCTTTTGCGCTCAGATGTCCGCTTCTGGGGACCTCACCATTCCGCTTTTGCGGTTTGATTTCCGCTCCTGCAGAACCGCTAATGTGGACCAAGTTCCGCTTCTGCGTAACTTTCACTTAAGGGACATGACCGCTTCTGCGGTCCAAAACTCGCACCCGCGATACCGCTCTTGTGGTCAAGACTTCCACTTATGCGGACACTGCTGACCCTCACCTTTTCGCACCTGCAAAGCTTCTTCCGCTTCCGCGAAGCCGCTCACGCGTCCAAACTTCCGCTTTTGCGGAATTGACCAGGTCCATCGAGGACCGCTTCTGCGACACCACAGCCGCATCTGTAGAACCGCTTATGCGGTCCCTTTTTCCGCAGATGCGGAAACAATAGAACTAGCAAATCCAAACTTGAAGCCAAACTCAAAATTCTCCGTTTAACCACCCGAAATCACCCAGAGGACCCCGGGACCTCAACCAAAAGCACAGACATGATCTAATACTTCATTCAAACTTGCTCGAATCGTCAAAACGCTAACGTTAACCTCAAAATCCTCAATTATGATCAAATCGAAGTCTAAATTTCTTAAAAACTTTCGAATTGCACATTCGATCAAAAACCTAAACAACGATGTCCGATTGTCCTGAAAATTTGTAGACATATCCAAGATCACCTAACGGAGCTACTGCAACTCTTGGAATTCCATTCTGACTCCCGGATCGAAATATCACCTATCAACCGGAAATCGCCAAAATACTAACTTCGCCAAAATAGGCTAACTTCTTCACCGGACCTCCAAAATTACTTCTGATTGCGCCCCTAAGCCTTAAATCATCTTCTGAAACTACCGAAACATCGGAATTCCCATCCGAGCCTTATAACTATATAGTCAACTTCTGGTTGACTTTTCCAAAACTAGCTTTCTTCTAAGAGACTATGTGCCTCATTTCCAACTAAAACCAATTCAATTCAATCCGATCAACTCAAATACTGATATTGAAACATAATGAAGCATAATATGAGGGAAATGGGGAGGTAACTCACGTGACAACGGGTCGAGTCGTCACAAATCTCAACCTTGAATAAATGTTCAACCAATACCAACCTCAATAAATCATGATAGGAAATTACTCAAAGCATCGAATAGCTAGTTTAAACATGAACAACATGATCAAAATATATGACATCTACAAGAATAAGACTCACCCACATGCTATGACGCGACAACAACGTATAGATACTCGTCACCTCACCTATATGTTGTACTCAACATCCAAACATATAGCAAATAAGAAAATAACACCTAATCCCTCAAGCTAAGGTTAGTCACAATACTTACCTCGCTCATCCCGCCAAATTCAAGGCTAAACCACCGCTTTTCCCTTAACATAAGCGTCTGGACCAATAAAATCTAGCAAAGTATGAACCAAACAATTCAATTTAAGACTTAGAAACTACATATGATAGCAAAGAATTCAATTTAGGCCATTTTTGAAAAAGTTAACAAAAGTCAACACCCGGGCCCGGTTTGTCCCAACTCAAAATTTAGGCCAAAACCCGATTTCCTATTCACACCCGAACCCGAATATATAATTAGTTTTGGAATCCGACCTCAATTTGAGATCTAAATCCCCAAATTTTGAAATCCCTAGCTTCTACCCCAAACCCCCAATTCCAATATGAAAATCCTAGATTCTAGGTTCAAATTTTGTTAAAAGAAGTGAAAGATTGAAACAAATAAGTAAAGAATCATTTACCTATGATTTGTGAAAGAAATGGCCTTTGGAAAATCACCTCTTGAGGTTTAGGTTTTGAAAATTTGGGAAATGAATCAAAAATCCCGTCTAAGTCCCTTTTACACAGTTGCAGATGTGGCAATTGCGAAGCTCGCAAATTTGAAGGGACCATCGCAAATGCGAGGTCCTTCACATCTCTGGTACCTTTGCAATTGCGAACATGAACCTTTGCAAATTCAAATAAATGATCGCATTTGCGATCACTCCCCCCCCCCCAGCTTTACTTCGCAATTGTGAAGACTGTATGGCCCGGCTTCTAATCCCAATTGCAATGAAAGCCTCACAAATGCAGAACCTACAGGGTTCGTAATTGCGATGCCTGAACTCACAAATGCGAGATCTGAGGCCTGCAACAACTTGAGTCATATCAGCAAACAAACTTGCTCGTGTGATCAAATCGCCAATTTAACACCTAGAACTACCAATGTAGCACCAAATCACATGAAATTCTCAAGAACTCTTTGAAATTCCTATTTCACAACTGGATGCCCCAATGACGTCAAATCAACGTTGTTATTCACTGACTTCCACAGACATGACTTAAATATTATATTGGACATATACCGGGTTCCAAAACAAAAATATGTGCCTGATACCAACGAGATTAAGTATTAATCAAATTCTTTAATCCATTAAATTTTCAGACTTAAAAATTCTAACAGAAATTCATTATTCGGTGTAGGGACTTCCAAATCTGATTATGGGCATACGCCTAGATCCCATATTTTACTACGGATCCACCGAGACTGTTGAAATATTAGTCCGGGTCTGTTTACTCAAAACATTGACCGAAGTCAACTAAAATCAACTTTTACATGCAAAATTATTATTTTTCTTAGATTGCCACCTAAAGGCTTTTCGGAAATGCGTCCAGACTACTCACGCAAATCAAGAAGGAATAAAATAAGGTTTTAAAGGCCTCAGAAAACATAATTGGGTTCTAAAACACGAGATGACCTTCTGGGTCATCACATTCTCAACCTCTAAAACAACAATTTGTCCTCAAACGGACATGGAATAGTACCTAAGCTGGGGAAAAGGTGGGGATATCTGCTCCGCATATCGAATTTGGACTCCCAGGTAGCTGCCTCAATCGACTGGCCTTTTCACTGCACCCGAACCAAAGGATAACTCTTCGATCTCAACTAATGAACCTTCCAGTCTAAAATGGCTACCGACTCCTCCTCGTAGGTCAAATCCTTGTCCAACTGGTGTAACGACCTGACCGGCTGCTTTGAGTTTTTGCACTTTGATCGCCAATTCTCGAGCATGACTGCCCCGTGTAACATATTATGACTGATGTAGATTGTTGGTTTTGGTCTTTATAGAAATCGTTATGAATTTGAAAGAACAATCTCAATTGAAAGCTTTAAATTTGAAATATTTGACCAAGAGTTGACTTATTTGTATATGAGCTCGTATTGGAATTTTTATGATTTGGTTAGCTTCGTTGGGTGATTTATTACTTAGGAGCATGATCAGAATTGGTTTTGGAGGTCCGGTATAGAATTAGGCTTGAATTGGCGAAGATAGTATTTTGGCGAATTCCGGTTGATAGGCGAGATTTCGATATAGGGGTCATAATGGAATTCCGAGAAATGCAGTAGCTCTGTTATGTCATTTGTGATGTGCATGCAAAGTTTCAGATCATTCGGACGAGGTTTGGTAGACTTTTTGAACGAAAATATGTTTTTAGAGTTTTTGAAAATTTTAAAGTTGAATCCGATGAAAATTTTGTGTTTTTATGTTGTTTTGAACGTTAAGAAGATTGAAACAAGTTTGAATAATGTTTTAGGATTGGTTGGCATGTTTGGTTAAGGTCCCGAGGGGCCTCGGGTAAGTTTCGGGGTGGTTCCGGACCATTTCTAAGCTATTTTTAGCTGTTGGATTTTTGCTACAGCAGTGTTTTATGCGATCGCTGGAAATTTGATGTGATCGTGATGATTAAAATGCAAAATAATTGTCAGTGCTTCGCGATGGCGTACAGTGATACGCGATCGCGAAGAACAAATATTCTATTGTGTTGATCGCACTTTGGAAGCTTATATCTCACAATCTATAAAAAATATGGAGGTGATCCAAAAAGGAAGTTGTCTCTAGTTTTCGGAAATATAAATTAATTGGAATTTCAATTTGTGTACAAAAGGTTGTGGTGGTTACACAATAGGCTATCCGGCAAGCTCTCTAATACACAAGGCTGGCTTTGGAAGCTTATATCTCACAATGTATAAGGTATCAGGAAATGAGCAACATATGCAATTATATCCATTTGTTTCTAGTTTTCAAAACATCAAACCATTTGTCATATGGAATTATGTGCAAACATTTATGACCATTATACTGGAGGCTGTCCGAAAGAGCTAGAAATTGTTCTTCGCGATCGCGAAGCATTGTCCGCAATCGCGAAGGGCAAATTTTGGGCTGAGAAAAGTTGTTTTTTGTGATCGCAAAGCATTTTCCGCGATCGCGAAGAGTAAATACCTGGGCAGAGTGTTATAATTTCATTTCATCCGCTATTTTTGGTCATTTTTCCTCCATAATTGATCATTTTGAGAGCTTCTTGGTGGAGATTAAAGAGGGAATCGAGGAGAATCGATTGGAGGTAACATTTTTTATCTTAAAACTCATTTTATTGTGAAATTCACCTATAAATTCATGGAAGATAAGCCTAAAATTGAAGAACTAGGGCTTGAGTAATTGGACTTTTGATTTGGGATTTGAAAGGTCATTTGGGGTCGGATTTGAGAATCTTTGATATGTATGAACTCGTGGGAAGATAAGGAATCTAATGATGTGAAAATTTCTAAGTTTCGAGAAGTGGGCCCGGGGCTCGAGTTTTGGTAATTTTAGGATTTGTGCCCGTTATTGATTATTTTCGCTTGGTCTTTGTTACCTTATCAGATTGCGACGTATTCGTTTTGGTTTTGGATAGATTCGACACGCGTGGAGACCGATTTGAGGGGCAAAGGCATCGCGAGCTAGGGATTTTGCTGGATCGAGGTGAGTAATGATTGGAAATGATGTCCTGAGGATTTGAAACCTCGGATTGCACTTTGTAGTGCTATATTAAGGTAAGACACGTGCTGGATGATGAGCATGGGGTCATTTACTACTGGGGATTTTGACTTAGTCCATCCTGATTGATGATTTTACCGCGTATTTGACAGAAACTTATTTGTTATCATCATGATTTGGGCTGATTGCCATATTTAGGCTTCGTGCCAATTATTTGAACCCTTCAGGAATTTCTATCACTATGTCCTCACTGCTTTGACTTATTACTTGAACTCAATCCTGTTGATATCTACTGTTTTACAAACTCAACCATTTTTACTCAGGTTTCTAACTGAAATTATATTTCTAAATGATGTTTTGGGTTGAGAACTACTGTTTTACTAATGCCTGAGGGGCTTGTGATAATTTTCGGACTGAGTGAGGACGATGGCCATATGTGAGGTTATGCTGAGTGATATGAGGTCAAGGGCCTGAGATACTTTATATGCCATGAGGTGGCTTGAGTGATGTGAGGCCGAGTGCTGAGTGATGATGCCACGAGGTGGCTTGGTATTATGCTTGGGACATAAAGGGCCCCTCCCGGAGTCTGCACACCCCTGTGAGAATCGTCGACGATATATGGATCAAGCTGCACGCCGCAGCGAGATGTGGATCAGGCTGCACGCCATAGCGGTTACTATATGATACTATTCTAAGAGTGTTCTGAGAGTGTTCTGGGAGTGAGCCCGAAGGGCTGGTACTGTTGTGAGATATTGCCCGATGGGCGAACTTTTATGTGCTCATCTTGCATATTTACTTGTCTTTTTACCTGTTATACTGTGGTATTTGTGCCCGGGCAGATTTTCTGTGCTTATCGGCACTAACTATTTTGAAATCATTTCGGAACTATTGAAAAGATCATTTTCAAAAGAGGTTTAAACTGAGCTATAATATTTCTAAAGATTTTACAGCTTTATTTTTTTTCCTCAAAAGATTTTACACTACTTCTATACAGCACGTTGGTTGCTTTACGTGATTTCTTACTACTCAGTTGTTATTTACCTTTTTTACTCACTGATTTGGAGTACTCACTTTACTCCCTGCACCTCGTGTGCAAATGCAAGTATTTATTCACTCGATTGCAGGTTTTGCTGATTGGAGGCAGAGCTATAGGAATTTAGCGAGGTGACTGCTAGCGTTCGCAGCACCGCTTCTCTCTCCTTTGTTCATTATTCTTGTTCCATGTATTTTTAGAGATTGTAGAACTGTATTCACACTCTAAAAGAGATGTTTTGTGATGGTCTGGTTGGCCTTGTCTTCACGATAGGCGCCATCATGACCGGAGCGAGGTTTGGGTCGTGACAAGTTGGCATCAGAGCCTAGGTTACATAGGTCTCACGAGTCATGAGCAGGTTTAGTAGAGTCTCGTGGATCGGTACGGACACATCTGTATTTATCCTCGAGAGGCTGCAGAACATTTAGGAAAAACTTCACATTCTTGAATTCTTATCGTGCATCCCTGATTCAGCTTGAAAAGTAACTCTTGAATTCCTTCCACGCATTCGTATGCGTGCAAGAGTGCTCGGTATTAGATGTGCCTTGATGGCTTGTGATTCCCTGATCGAGGGGCTGGATGTGATCTCTGTGATTTGATGTTGGGCCAGTTTGGAGGACTTGAGGCCGAATCTTTGCCTATGGCTTGAGCACTGAGGTGCTGATTGTGTGAGCAAGTGCTTTTTATCTTATGTGCTCGGTATTGTCTATATTAGCGGAAGCGACGGCTGGATAGCTATGTGATAAGTATGTTAGTACTGCGAGATGCATCTATATAATTTAGAAGCGGCGAGAAAAGTCAGCTGGATGATAGAAGAACTATTAGGTGTTTGAATTCTATCGTGATTCTAGGTATAGCTTGGACTCTCGGATTCGGTAAACACAATGGGCGTGTGAAGGATCCTTTTATGTTTTTCGGTTGTGAGTGAAGTAAATTCTGTGCTGCGATATAAGTTCAGAACCAGGAAGACTAACTGACTGCAGATAGTTTATGACGGTGGAAGGTATATAGAAATGTTATATTGAGGCGAAGCAGGTGGGTTATCTCATGCGGAGTGTTTTGAAGTGGTGTGATCCTTATGCGTATGTTAGAAGATCTCATGTGTAAGTGAAAAGTACGTGTTAAAATTCAAATTTCGGGTCGCTTAAGAGAGTGGGCTTAACTGTTGCGGGGATGAATGCGAGATTTGCAGAAGATTTAAAGTACTAGATGATCTGTGTGTTCACAAGCTTACAAATGATTTGAGTTTAATCTCACTGTGGTATTATGGCATCAATAGAGCAAAAGTGTTATGAGTTATTAAGTGTATTTTGATCTATGGCTCCGAGCCAAGTGGGGGAGTCTGCTGTGAGTAGTTAATTGCACAGTGAGGGGCTATGTTGGTTCCATATTGAGGCGTGCGAGTGAATTAGCTATGGTTTGCGGAAAGTGAGACTAAGAAGGGATCGAGTAAAGGAAGATTTCGGCAAAGGTTATATTATGCTTCATGGGGTAAGAGAATCACGTGATGTTTTGAGTTGTCGTTGGTAAAAGATGCTCGGTGCATAGAGCAGGAGGTTGTTTCGTTGTATTGATATGAGGCTACATCTTGCGGTGTTAGAATGCTAATGAGGTACGGGTGGTTCTGTTCGTTTGATCTTGGTAAATTACAATTTGAATAATACTGAATGACTCTAGAGAATGGCTCCAATGTGTTCAAGATTCTACAGGGAACAATCGGGTATTTTAAAGTTGTATGTGTGGTTAGAGACTGAGTTTTCATTGGAGGAGGTCAAGACTTGTGGTATTTCTATGTTAATTATGGGATTCTATATATCAGTATTAGGAAAGTAAAGGTAATGGATTTAGATTCGCAAGAAGTTCTTCAAAGTAAAGTATTCTGGAATGTGGTGTTTCTTGGAATATTTGAGAGAGTATGAAGCAGCTTGTGGGTCTTATTTAGTGTGATTCTATGTTGGGGTCTCGTGTGGTAAGCCTGGGTTGAGGAATTGTGGTGCTACAGCGAGAGGGAATATCAATTTGAATATGAATCGGAAGGAAATTTAGATAGACAGCAGCTTATGGGTCTTAGTCAGTGTGGTACTATGTTGGGGTCTCATGTGGTAAGCCTGGGTTGAGGAATTGTGGTACTACAGCGAAAGGGAATATCAATTTGAATATGAATCGGAAGAAAATTTAGATAGGTGGGGTAGCTTGATAGTAGACCGACTCGGTATGGCAAAGATTTGATTAACTCCTTGTGTGTGTTCGAGATAATGAGTTTTTACAGGTATTTTGTGGCAATGCTCTTGGGTTTTGATGGCTTTCTTAGTTTGTCGAGTTAGAAGAATTCAGTCCTGGCAGGTCTGACTTGTGAAAGGGAACTCGGAGAGTTATTGATTGGTTTTACCATTGTTTGGAGATATATATTTTCTATGGGCATGCGGAGCATGAGATGTATAGTGATTTTTCTTCTAGATGGGACCAATGGAAAGTTCTTAACTAGTTGAGTATAGATGTCTATGGCTCGAAAGGGAGGTAAAGTTTTCATGTTGTCCTCGAATAGTACGTATATGAGGTATGTTATGGAGGATCGAGACTTGCGTATGTTAGGTTGCAGTTCAGTTATGAAAGGGAGTTCATAAAACTCTTAAGCAGCGGGTAACCTCAGATAGTTAAGGGAACGATATTTCTAATTGGAAGTGATTTGGCGATAGTATATGTTCAAAAAAAGGGTAAAGTGAGTAAGTTGATGGCACTTCGGTAGTATTGCGGCATTTTCTGGCTAGATCGACTACTGATATTCGAGTTTGCTTGGTGGCACAGAAGGATTTTAGAGTATCACTCATGAATGATTGGGTATTAGAGATGTGGCAAAATTTCGGATGGCGAAATTGGGATCGGATATGATGATTCATGTGCCAAGTAGATTAGGAGATGGAAGCTCTCATATTCAGGCTATGTCGTGGTTGTAGATCATGTGCATCGGCTCTGGTTAGTGACTATCGGGGTCTGGAGACCCGAGTGGATCTTCTTTGTTTGGTATGTTAGATTTTGGATGTGATGTTGGGGTCTAGACTGGTTGGCTCCGTGTGGGGTTATTCTAGACTATTGTGTTGTGGCCTATGCCGGAAATGCCACGGGTTGAATGACGAAGTACGTCAGATTATTTTCTAGTAGAGTGGTTTTACACTTCGAAGACCCAATGGACGGCTGGGAAGGATTACCTTTGTTACTTGGGTTTTTGTGATGGGTATCAGTGCTGAGGTTCCTCATATTGATTCAGTTCCGGTGGTGAGGGACTTGTCGAATGTGTTTCTTGTGGTCGGGCATGTAGCCAGGCAGATTTGTGGATTTCAGTATTGATTCGATGTCGGGCACCATATTGTATGGCACCGGCAGGAGTTATAGTAATTGAAGGAACAGCTTCAGGTTTCCTTGGTAAGGAGTTTGTTGGCAGGCCAATATGGATGTGTGTTCTAGCTTGAGTCGGCTTGATTAGCCCTAATTATATGGTAGAGGGATAGGCTGATTTGACCATTATTGAGCTTATTGGTGATCTGGGAGATATATGAGTTGCCTTTTTGTGTTGCGAGACGTTATGATTTGCTGGTTATAGGCACATATGGTGCGGTTATATTGGAGTTCATAGTGGAAATCGAGCGGGAAGAGTAATTGGGTATTGCTCGGCGAATGGAATATTAGTTATGTTCTATCCGGTTTGTGTGGTATATGTTACTTGTTTCACCGTGGCTGTAATAATTTTTTTCGGTTCCCAAAATCAAATTGTGCGTGGTTGTCAATTTCGAGCATAGTGACTTGAGTTGTCTCATGTGGAGCAGTGTTTGGATAGGATCTCAGTAGCGAAGCAATGTGGACATATGACCCTGCGGGTTAGATTCGTGTGTTCTATTCTATGATGTGAGACGGGTTCTCAGCCTTGTGTTGTGGTGGTACTGGTGAGCTTGAGGTACAGCTCTTTCATTTGACTCATTTTCATGATTTGAGTATGTTCGGACCGTTGCTTATTTGTGCGCGTATCATGCTAGTTGCGGCTTAGGCCTCTATTGATGTGTCGTGCCACCAGGGTGGTGTGTTGGATTAATGGAGATCGGTAGGATCATTAATGAATATGAAATTTGATTTCAGCTGGTTGGAAG
Organism: Nicotiana glauca; assembly: GCA_026770625.1. Taxonomy (NCBI): domain Eukaryota; kingdom Viridiplantae; phylum Streptophyta; class Magnoliopsida; order Solanales; family Solanaceae; genus Nicotiana; species Nicotiana glauca. Next base: position 41,416 of record MU759204.1, on the reverse strand, counting down.
GATAATATTGTGGTTAGGCTCGGAAATTGCTATGGAATTTGCCAAAGGAGAAATAGCTTCCTGAATGGTTGGCCTAAGAGATGGTTGTGGTTATTGCGTATCTCATTTATCGTTGGCAGTATATGAAAGTGTTGGGATGAGCCTTTAGTTGGTAAGAGTTTTTCTATCGGTATTTAGGTTTTGCGTACAGCTACTGTGAATAGAAGTTATTTCTAAGAGCGTTAGGGTTATGTGGTTTATCATGTAATGGCACCAAGGTTGCAGGTATGAGTTATTACAACTGGTCCGGGCTTATTATGAGTATAGATGTGAGATTTTGATCTTGTGGATGATTTCGGTGGTGGAAATGTGGTTCTATGGTTTATGGACTAGGATAGATTGTGTAATTTCAGTTTATATGTATTATTGGACCTATATGAGATAAGGTGACGTGGGATCACCTCTGGGTATATGCTTGGTAAGGTTATTCAGCTATTGGTTGGCTTCTAGAACAACTTTGGGAATGTTCGAGGACGAACGTGTGTTTATGTAGGGGAGGATGTAACGACCTGACCGGCCGTTTGGAGTTTTTGCACTTTGATCACCAGTTCTCGGGCACGACTGCCCCGTGTAACATATTAAGACTGATGTAGATCGTTGGTTTTGGTCTTTACAGAAATCGGTATGAATTTGAAAGAACAGTCTCAGTTGAAAGCTTTGAATTTGAAAGGTTTGACCAAGAGTTGACTTATTTTTATATGAGCTCGGATCGGAATTTTATGATTTCGTTAGCTTCGTTGGGTGATTTATGACTTAGGAGCGTGATCGGAATTGGTTTTGGAGGTCTGGTGTAGAATTAGGCTTGAATTGTCGAAGTTAGTATTTTGGCAAATTCCTGTTGATAGGCGAGATTTTGATGTAGGGGTCGGAATGGAATTCCGAGAGTTGCAGTATCTCCGTTATGTCACTTGGGATGTGTGTGCAAAGTTTCAGATCATTCGGACGAGGTTTGGTAGACTTTTTGAACAAAAATGTGTTTTTAGAGTTTTTGAAATTTTTAAGGTTTAATCCGATGAAAAATTTATGTTTTGATGTTGTTTTGAAGGTTCCGAAGATTGGAACTAGTTTGGATGATGTTTTAGGATTGGTTGGCATGTTTGGTTGAGGTCCCGGGGGGCCTCGGGTGAGTTTTAGGGTCATTCCGAACCATTTCTAAGCTATTTTTAGCTGCAGGTTTTTGGCTACAGCAGTGTTCTATGCCATTGCGGGAAATTGGATGCAATCGCGACGAGTAAAATGCGAAATAATTGCCAGTGCTTCGCGATCGTGTACAGTGATACGTGATCGCGAAGAACAAATATTCTGTTGCGTTGATCCTACTTTGGAAGCTTATAACTCACAATCTATAAGGAATTTGGAGGTGATCTAAAAACGAAAGTTGTAGCCCTTTGTCTCTAGTTTTCAAAAATGTAAATTAATTGGAATTTGAAGTTGTGCACAAAACGTTAAGGTGGTTACACTATAGGCTATTCGGGACGCTCCCTAATACACAGGGCTGAATTTGGAAGCTTATATCTCGCAATGTATAAAAACTCAGGAAATGAGCAACATAGTATATTATAGCCCTTTGTGTCTAGTTTTCAGAACATCAAACCTTTTGTCATTTGGAGTTATGTGCAAAGAGTTATGACCATACATTGGACGTTGTCAAGAAGAGCTAGGAATAGTTCTTCGCAATCGCGAAGCATTGTCCGCGACCGCGAAGGGCAAATTTTGGCTGAGAAAAGTTGTTCTTTGTGATTGCAAAGCATTTTACACGATTGCGAAGAGTAAATACCTAGGCAAATTGTTATAATTTCGTTTCATCCGCAATTTTGGGTCATTTTTCCTCCGTGGTTGATCATTTTGAGAGCTTCTTGGTGGAGATTAAAGAGGGATTCGAGGGGAGTCGATTGGAGGTAAGAGTTTTTATCTTAAAACTCATTTTTATTGTGAAATTCACCTATAAATTCATGGAAGCTAAGCCTAAAATTGAAGAACTAGGGCTTGAGTAATTGGACTTTTGATTTGGGATTTGAAAGGCCATTTTGGAGTCGGATTTGAGAACCTTTGATGTGTATGAACTCCTGGGAAGATAAGGAATCTAATGATGTGAAAATTTTTGAGTTTCGAGAAGTCGGCCAGGGGCTCGGGTTTTGGTAATTTTAGGATTTTTGCCCGTTATTGATTTTTTTGCTTGGACTTTTTTCCCTTAGCATATTGTGACGTATTCGTTCTGGTTTTGGATAGATTCGACGTGCGTGGAGACTAATTTGAAGGGCAAAGGCGTCGCAAGCTAGATATTTTGTCGGATCAAGGTGAGTAATGATTGTAAATGATGTCCTGAGTGTTTGAAACCTCGGATTGCACATCGTAGTGCTATATTGAGGTAAGACACGCGCTGGATGATGAGCGTGGGGTCTTTTACTATTGCGGATTATGACTTAGTCCGTCCCAATTGATGATTTTACCGCGTATTTGACTGAAACTTATTTGTTATCATCATGATTTGGGTTGATTGCCATATTTGGGCTTCGTGCCAATTATTTGAACCCTTCGGGCATTTCTATCACTATTTCCTCACTTGTTTGACTTATTACTTGAACTCAGTCCTGTTGATATCTACTGTTTTACAAACTCAGCCACTTTTACTCAGGTTTCTAACTCAAATGATATTTTTAAATGATGTTTTGGGTTGAGAACTACTGTTTTACTAATGCCCGAGTGGCTTGTGACGATTTTCAGACTGAGTGAGGACGATGGCCATATGTGAGGTTATGATGAGTGATATGAGGCCGAGGGCCTGAGCTACTTTATATGACATGAGGTTGCTTGAGTGATGTGAGGCCGAGTGCCGAGTAATGTAAGGCCGACTGCCAAGTGATGATGCCGCGAGGTGGCTTGATATTGTACTTGGGCCGTAAAATGGCCCCTCTCGGAGTCTGCATACCCCCAGTGAGCTTCGTTGATGATATATGGATCGGGCTACATGCCACAGCGAGATGTGTATCGGGCTGCAAGCCGTAGTGGTTACTATATGATACTATTCTGAGAGTGTTCTCAGAGTGAGCCCGAGGGGCTGGTACTGTTGTGAGATATTGCCCGAGGGGCAAACTTTTATGTGCTCATCTTGCATATTTACTTGTCTTTTTACCTGTTATACTATGGTATTTGCAACCGAGGGGCGGATTTTCTGTGCTTATCGGCACTAACTATTTTGAAATCATTTTGGAACTGTTGAAAAGATAATTTTGAAAAGAGGTTTAAACTGAGCCAAGATATTTCTAAAGATTTCACAGCTTCACTGTTTTTTTCTCAAAAGATTGTACACTGCTTCTATATAGCATGTTGGTTGCTTTACGTGATTTCTTACTGCTCAGTTGTTATTTACCTTTATTACTCACTGAGGAGTATTCACTTTACTCCCTGCACCTCATGTGCAGATGCAGGTATTTATTCACCCGGTAGCGGGTTTGGTTGATTGGAGGCAGAGATATAGGAGTTTAGCGAGGTGATTGCCAGCGTTCGCAGCACGGCTTCTCTCTCCTTTGTTCATTATTCCTGTTCCGTGTATTTTTAGACCTTGTAGAACTGTATTCATACTCTAATAGATGCTCGTGACTTGTGACACCCCGATTAGGGTTGTGTTGGGTTTTACTTCAGCTAATTAATCTGATTAAATCATATTTAAACTACGCATGAACTGTTTAACTGCTTAAACAAGATGTTCTGTGATGGTCTGGCTAGCCTTGTCTTCACGAGAGGTGCCATCATGACCGGAGCGGGGTTTGGGTCATGACAACTGGACAGTGCTGAAATCTAACATGTAGGATGGATCACCATGATACTTCTGAAGCATGAACATATGAAACACTGGATGCACCGCTAATAAGCCTGGTGGAACGCAAGTCTATAGGCCACCTCTCCCACTCGATCAAGAATCTCAAAAGGCCGGATGAACCTAGGTCTTAACTTTCCCTTCTTCCCAAATATCATCACACCTTTCATGAGCGACACCCTAAGCAACACTCTCTATCCCACCATGAATACTATTTCACGAACCTTACGATCGATATAACTCTTTTTCCTGGACTAAACTATATAAAGCCTATCCTGAATGATCTTAACCTTATCTAATGCATCATGTACTAAATTTGTACCCAATAACCAAGTTTCCCCTGTCTCAAGCCACCCAACCGGTGATTGACATCGTCTACAATATAATGCCTCATAGGGATCTATCTGGATGCTCGGTCGGTAGTTGTTGTTGTAGGCAAACTATGCTAACGGCAAAAATTGATCCCAAGAACCTCCAAAGTCAATAACATAGGCGTGGATCATATCCTCTAAGATCTGAATAGTTCTCTCAGACTGTTAGTCATTCTAAGGATGAAATGTTGTGTTCAACTCGACCCGCATGCCCAACTGACATTGTAATACTATCTAGAAATGTGAGGTAAACTGCGTGCCATGATCAGAAATGATAGACATGGGCACACCATGAAGACGAACGTTCTCACAGATATAAATCTCTTCCAACTACTCTGAAGAGTATGAAACTACCACAGGAATGAAATGCACTGACTTAGTCAGCCTATCCACAATAACCTAAACTGCGTCAAACTTCCTCTACGCCCATGGGAGTCCAAGAATGAAATCCATAGTGATACCCTCCCACTTCTCTCCGGAATCTCTATCTTCTGAAGCAAACCACCAGGTCTCTAATGCTCGTACTTCACTTGCTGATAATTAAGACAACAAACTACGAATGCAACAATATACTTCTTTATCCTCCTCTACCAATAATGTTGTCTCAAGTCTTGATACATTTTGGCAGATCCCTGATGATTAGGAGAACTGTGGGCCTTCTCTAGAATTAACTCAAAAAGCCTATCCACATTAGGCACACAAACACAACCCTACATCCTCAAAACTCCAGCATCTCCAATTGTAACCTGCTTGGCATCACCGTGTCGTACTGTTTCTTTAAGGACAAGAAAGTGAGGGTCATCATACTGCCTCTACCTGATGTGCTCAAACATGAAAGACCAAGCGACTGTGTAGACATCTAACCTCACGAACTGATTGGCTAAGTCCCGAACATCTAATGCAAGCAGCCTCTAACCAACTGGAATGTATGTAAGACTGCCCATACTAGTTGACTTCATACTCAAAGCGTCAGCCATCACATTGACCTTCCCAAGATGATACAAGATAGTGATATCACAGTCTTCCAATAGCTCTAACCACATTTTCTGCCTCAAATTAAACTCCTTTTTCTTTAACAAGTACTTCAAACTACTATGATCCATGAACACCTCACACGACACGCCATATAAATAGTGCCTCAAAATCTTCAATGCATGAACATTGGTTGCCAGCTCCAAGTCATGAACTGGATAATTCTTTTTGCGAATCTTCAAACACCGTGAAGCATATACAATAACCTAGTCGCCCCGTATTAATACTGCACCAAGTCCAATACGAGATGTATCACTATATACTCTATAGGGTCCTGGACCTATGGGCAATACCAACACCAGCGTCGTAGTGAAAGCTATCCTGAGCTTCTGAAAGCTAGCTTCACACTCGTCCGAACATTTGAATGGGGCACCTTCTTGGTCAACCTGGTCATCGAGGCTGCTATAGATGACTATTGGGGACCATGTATATTCATCATGTGTAGTGACTATTGGGGTACTAGAGATTAGAGTGGATCTATTATTGGTTACTATGGTTGATTTTGATATGATATTGGTCTTGGATTGGTTATCTCTGTGTCATACTACTCTGGACTATCATGCTAAGACGGTGATGTTGGCTATTCTGGGAGTGCCACATATTTAGTGGCTAGGTTCGTCGGACTATGTTCCTAGTAGAGTGATTTAATTCTTGAAGGCTCAGTGAATGGTTACAAAGGGTTGTCTTTCTTATTTGGATTTTATGAGGGATGTCAGCGTAGAGACTCCTACTATTGATTCAGTTCCGGTGGTGAGGGATTTTCCAGATGTGTTTCTTGCAGACCTGCCAGGCATGCCGCATGACAAGGATATTGACTTCGGTATGGATTTGACACTCAGTCAATTTCTATTCCACCATATCGTATGGCATCGGCGGAGTTAAAGGAATTGAAGGAACAACTTTGAGAACTACTTGATAAGGGGTTTAATTGGCCTAAGGTGTCACCTTGGGGTGCACTAGTTCTATTTGTGAAGAAGAAGGATGGCACTATGAGAATGTACATTGATTCACGCAATTGAACAAAGTCACAATCAAGAACAAGTATCCCTTACCTTGTTTTGATGAATTATTTGACCAACTTCGGGGAGCGAGGGTGTTCTTCAAGATTGATTTGAGTTTAGGGTATCAATAGTTGAAGATTAGGGACTCGTACATTATTAAGACAACTTTCAGGACCCGATATGGTCATTATAAGTTCCTTGTGATGTCTTTTGGGTTAACAAATGCCCCTCTAATGTTCATGCTTTTGATGAAAAGTGTGTTCCATCCTTATCTCGACTCATGTACTCCCGTAGCTAGGAGGAGCATGCCCAGCATTTCGGGGTTGAGTTGCAGCAGTTGAGGGAGGAGAAACTTTATGATAAGTTCTCCAAGTGTGAGTTTTGGCTCAGTTCAGTGGCGTTCTTCGAGTACGTGGTGTCCAGTAAGGGTATTCATGTTGATCTGAAGAAGATAGAGACGGTCCAGAGTTGGCTCAAACCATCCTCAGCCACAGAGAATCAGAGCTTTCTTGGTTGACGGATTATTACCATCGGTTCCTGTAGGGTTTCTCTTCTATTGCATCGCCTTTGACCAAATTGACCCAAAATGGTGCTCCTTTCAAGTGGTCGGATGAGTGTAAGGAGATCTTTTAGAAGCTCAAGACTGCCTTGACCACAACTGTAGTGTTAGTTCTGTCGCCAACTTCTAGGTCTTATTCAGTATATTGTGATGCTTCTTAGATCGGTATCGAGTGTGTTTTGATGCAGGAGCGCAAAGTGATTGCTTATGGTTCGCTTCAGTTAAATCTCCATGAGAAGAAGTACCCTGCACATGATTTGGAGTTGGTTGACATTGTTCACGCATTGAAGACTTGGAGGCATTATCTCTATGGTGTGTCTTGTGAGGTGTTCACTGATCATCATCCTCCGACACTTGTTCAATAGAAGGATCTCAATTTGAGGCAACACAGATAGTTGGAGCTGCTAAAGACTATGATATTACTATTTTGTACCATCCAAGAAAGGCCAACGTGGTGGCTGATGCCTTGAGTAGGAAGGCAGTGAGTATGGGTAGTCTTGCATTCTTGCCTATTGGGGAGAGACCTCTTGCAGTTGGTGTTCAAGCTTTGGCCAATCAGTTTGTGAGATTGGATATTTCAGAGCCCAATCGGGTACTAGCTTGTGTGATTTCTCGGTCTTCTTTGTTTGATCGTATCAGAGAGTAGGGCTGAGAATATATCGGGTAAAATTGATAACCCAAACCGTTAATTATTTCTTGGGTTATCAGTAATGTGTTATTGGGTTAACGATTCGGTAAGGGTTTAGAATTTTTTTATTATTGGGTTAACAGTTTGGGTCTCAATTTTTTTAATTTTGTTAATGGGTTAACTGATAACCCAATAAGAATTAATAAAATTAATACTTTACCCTTAAATATATACATATGCTAGGGCTTCACTTCATTATTTCCTATTCTTTTTCAGTTGCATCCTTCTCTCTTCAATTACTTTATCTTCAGTCCTCACTCTTCAACCACTTCATCTTCATTCTTCACTCTTCAACTACTTTATCTTCATTCTTCATACACCTTACTAGTTACTCCTAGTGTAAGGATTTAGTCTTATACATTAGGATTTTCTAGTTCATGCTGCATATTTCTCTATTCTTAGGTTAACTACACTTTCAGAGCCTTAATGATTGCTCCATTTAACGAGCGAACATTTTCCTATGTAATGTTTAGATATCAATAGGTTATGTTTAGCACTAATGGCATCGTATTTGCTGAAATATTTTATTTAGGTTTGTCCTAAATTCTTTTTGTTTTTATTATTTAAATCTCGTATCATTATAACATGACATGACAAGGAAATACTTACTTCAGAAGCTACAAGGAAGGCAAAAAAAGTGTTATTAAACAATTTGTCAAATATATCCAAAAGAAATGAAAATATTGTTTGATGAGATGCGGAAAAAAAAAACTTAAGAGGCACATTTATCACCTTGATCAAGGAAATAATCCTTCAGAAGCTGTAAGGAAGGAAAAAAGGTTATTATCAAACAATAATATCCAGCTTAGGTTGCTAGTTATTTATTGAGATACCTTATCAAGTAAACCAATAACCGAACAGGTAATAATCAATAATTGATTAATCAATACCCGATATATTATTGGTTCAGTCATCGATTTATCGAATTTATAAACCGATAACTGATATGTAAACCGGTCATGTTCATAACCTAACTGAACCGACCGATGCCCACCCCTATCAGAGAGCGCCAGTATGATGATCCTTATTTGCTTGTACTCAAGGACAAGGTTCGGCATGATGATGCTAGAGATGTGACTATTAGTGATGATACGGTATTAAGGATGCAGGGTAGTAAAGGATCCCAATGTACATGGGCTTCAGGAGATAATTATTTAGGAGGCCCATAGCTCGTGACATTCCATCCATCCAGGTGCCGCGAAGATGTGTTAGGATTTGAGACAACACTATTGATAGAAGATGATGAAGAAAGGCATAGTTTGATTTCTAGCTCAGTGTCTCAATAGTCAGCAGGTGAAATATAAGCAGTAGAGGTAGGGTGGCTTTCTTTAGCAGATAGAGATTACAGAGTGAAAACGGGAGTGGATCACCATGGATTTCATAGTTGGGCTCCTACGGACTTCAAGGAAGTTCGATGATATTTAGGTGATTATGGATCGGTTGAACAACTCCGCGTACTTCATTCCTGTGAGCACTACTTATTCTTCAGAGCAGTTGGCTGAGATTTACATCAGAGAGATTGTTCGCCTTCATGGAGTGCCAAATTCCATCATTTCAAATAGAGGCATATAGTTTACATCGCAGTTTTGTGTTAGCTTCAAGGTTTCACATATTAATTTTGATGATGACAAATCAACATAATTACTAATCAAAGAACACTTACTTGTGGTAATCTTATTTCTACACAGATTTATTCATAAAAGAAGATGCTGGTAAAGATCCAGACAAATACAGAAAAGAGAATATCATGTGAAGAATTTATCAAGTGAGATTATTTTTAGAGAGTTAATCTCCAAGCATCATAGAAGGAATAATATTTGAAAGTCAAGTTTCAAAGATTGGATGGCTTACTACAATTTTGGAAGAAGAATCTACGGAAATTATGGAAGGAAAGTTCTTCAATATCTTGAAATGAAAGTTGCTAAAATAATGGAGAAGATCTATTATTTTATAGAAGAAAGATATTACTAGGCCATAGAAGAATATATTTCTTATGGAAAGAAAATATATTATGGTGTAGTAAATTCTATATTATGGAAAGAGATTGTTTTCCAAGAATACATTTTCTATGAAAAGAAAATATATTATGGTGTAAAAAATTCATATTATGGAAAGAGATTATTTGTCAAGATCAAGAAAGGAATATTTACCATATAAAAAGGAAGAACTTTTACAATGACTTATTGGAAGAAAATGAGGAATATTTTGCGGAAGAATCTTAAGCAAAGGAACATGATTATGCACTGGAGACTTGGAAGGAATAATGTCCAAAGTTACAAAAAGAATTAAGGTAGGAGTTGTTATCAAGATTCTTACACTTTCAATCAAGGTTTCAGACAAGGAAAGAAAATCTTTCAATGCATAATTGAAAGGATACACACCAATTTACCTTATCCAAAGGAACGCAACAATATCCCTACCCAAGTCTAATATATGATATGAGAAGATTGATGAAAAGAGAAATCATTGGAGTAGCAGATTATGGAAACAAATAAAGGAGCATCAATCAAATTTCCTTGGATTAAGCAATTGCCAAAACAAGTTGAAAAGGGTATAAATATACGAGCTCTATGAAGGAAGAAAGCATGTAGCCTTCTATACAATTTTCTATCCAACTACAAGTTTTTATTCTACTCTTAACAAGTATTGTAATTCACTTTAGTAGATTTCCTGTGTACCCAAAAAAGAGAAGAAAGACAGAAAAATATTGGAGAGGCAGTGTGTCCTAGAGGTTGTGTCATTATTCGTTTCTTTGGTGAGCGAGTGAAAATCAAAGGGTTGTTTGTTGGTGAGCTAGTGAAAACCATCCATGTCAGCGTTGGTGGTGATCGCTGAAAATTACAAAGGTTGTACTTAATTCAATTTACCAAGAGCTCTAAAAATAACATTGTTGCAACCCAAGAGGACTAGATTAGGATACCAAATTGATTCTGAACCATTATAAAATTCCTGGTGTTATTTACTTTATTTCTCTCTTATTATATTCTGTTCCTTTACTGTTTATTGTGATTAATACTTATTTAAATCAAAAGAACTAACAGTTCTATGCAGGCTGTCTCTGCATAAGTCGACTAGGTCTGAAGAGTAGTCGACTAAAAATTTAGAAAAGCTACAATTCACCCCCCATCTTATACTTTCAATTGGTATCAGAGTCGGTCTCACATCTTTATTTTTTTGTTTAACATCAAGTGAGAAAAGATCCATGGCAGGTCATAAAATTATTGGAACCGTAATTCAAGAGGGATACTCAACAAGAAGGCCAGCGTACTTCAATAGTCAATACTATAGCCATTGGAAAGAAAGAATGAATACTTATGTCAAATCAATAGATTATCGAGCTTGGCTAGTTATTCAGAATGGACCAAGGCTTATTCCGAACAACGGTGATGGAAAGAACCTTGTCAAAAGGGCATCCATATTTGACTACATAAAAGAATAATTGGATATTATACAAACAAATACTAGAGCAATCAACATGCTCTATTGTGCGATTAATGAAGAAGAATATAAGAGAATATCCACCTATGAGGCTGCTAAAGATATATGGGACATATTGGAAAATATCGACGGGGATGCCAACAAAGTTAAGGAAATTGAATCCACGTCAACTCTTGAAGAATCTAAAAATGGTGAAGATCAAGAAGACTTGGCTGTGATACCTAGGACGAGAAAAAGGAAGAGTAGAAAGAACCAGAATAGAAAATCTCAATCCATCCAGAATCAGAAAAATGAGGTTCAACAACAAGAGAACTTATGCTGCTACAAATGTGGTAAACCTGGACATATGAAATTAAAATGTCTTAACATCAATAAGAAAAATCATAGAATCTCCACTTGGAGCGACGAGGATGATCAAGAAGAAATGATAAAAATATGTCTCAAGAAAAAAGAAAAAACTGACGAGGCGTGCTTTAATGCTATTCTGGATTGTGATCTCAAGAATAAGAATCACAAATCTTGGAGCGACGAGGGTGAATATGAAGAAGAAAACAATCATGAAAGAATGAAGAATAAATGTTTTATGGAAATGGGAGAAATTAACAAGCTATGCCCCACTCCTATTACGTATTGCGATAAATGTGATAAATTGCAGGATGGTATCGAATTCGTTCTCAATGGTTGTAAGAAAGTTCTAAATAAATATAATAACTTGAGGAAGGAGAAAAAGAATTGGGAGATCCAACTTGAAGAATATAAGAAGCTGACGTATGAGAAAAAAGATTGGGAGATCCAACTTGAAGAATATAACAAATTGAAAAGTGGGATACTCAGCTTAAAGAATATCTGGTGGAGAACAACTTACTACAAGAAGAAAATTTTGAGCTTCGTAAATAAATAAGCAGCTTGCACAAATCCCCCAGCCACTACTTTGATCGATAAAAGTCGTCTCCTTGGCTTAACAGCTATAAGTCGACTGAAAAGGGATCTACTGGTAAATGTCCAACTTTGAACAACTTGACTAAGGAAAGCTCCAAGTCAACTAATAAGGTGGCTGCAGGTAAACACTCTTATTCTCATATTACATGCCATTATCGTAGCAATTTTGGACATAAAGTATTTGCATTTAATTATGCCAAAAGTTATGTTAGATCAAAATTTGTTTGGAGACCAAAACAGTTACATGCATCTCGAATTATTCATTCTACTAACCATGAAGGACCCAAAATGATTTGGGAACCAAAAATAAATTAATCTGTTTTGCAGGAATTCTGAGTCCGGCCATAAAAGGGGATAAATGAAATTTGCATAATGGCTGGTCAAGGCACAGGCTTAAAAATGCTTCAATTTTCATACATACTCTACAAATGATGAAGGAACTATTACATGTGATGGTAAAACTTAAGTGATTACTATCACTGAAGTTTATTCAAAGTCCTTCAGATGCTTTATAAGGTGATACATATCTAGTAACATTTTTTTGTTATGTACAACTACATATTGCTTGAGTCGACTAGCTGCAACATACTGCTATTATGTTTGGTGTTAATCTTATCCACGACTTAGATATTTGAATAAGAACGAATATCTAGCATGAACCATGCCATTTTAAGCATTAGGATAAGCAAGCATGCATGCATGTATTCCTTTCATGTAGATGTGAGTTCAAAATAACTTGTGAAGAGAATTACTTCTTATATTCATTCTTTTAATGAAAGTTTCAATATTTCATTCATTTTTGAGAAGATTGTTTAACCTTGATGCCTTGATAACTTGTGCATATATAGAGATACTCGACCATTCCTAAGACTCAAAAGATTGGAAGGCGCATGTATATGTTTCTATTGATGTTTAGTCACGACCCAAATCCCATACCCGATCGTGATGGCGCCTCTCATGAAGACAAGGCCAGCCAACAACCCCAAATCCTATTATTAAACAGCTATTAAACATAATGAATAGGAAATACAGCTTAGTGGCATTTAACTATTAATTCCATTCCAATACAACCCGACCGGGGTGTCACAAGTCACGAGCATCTAATGAGTAGGGACACTACTACTGGACCAAACAATATACATGTATACAAGATGAAACTGAAATTCAAAAGTGGAATGCGGTGCTGCGAACGCTGGCGGTCACCTTGCTCAACTACCACAATATGGCCTTCGGTCCTGCTAATAACCCACTACCGGATAGACATTACCTGCAACTGCACGCATGGTGCAGGGAGTAAAGTGAGTACTTCCAACTCAATTGTAATAAAAGTGAATAACAACTGAAAGTACAAAATCCGAAGAAAAAAAAGGCACAAATAATGCTATCTTAAGCAGTAAACCAAATAGACAGTAAAATCCATGAAATTATAGCAATAACATTCTCTTTAAAGAAATCAATGAACAAGAAATACACAAATAAGGTCAGCCATTGTTACCTGACC
>MU759204.1:3226-13486 GCA_026770625.1 Nicotiana glauca | reverse complement strand
CCAACAACCCCAAATCCTATTATTAAACAGCTATTAAACATAATGAATAGGAAATACATCTTAGTGGCATTTAACTATTAATTCCATTCCAATACAACCCGACCGGGGTGTCACAAGTCACGAGCATCTAATGAGTAGGGACACTACTACTGACCAAACAAAATACATGTATACAAGATGAAACTGAAATTCAAAAGTGGAATGTGATGCCGCGAACGCTGGCGGTCACCTTGCTCAACTACCACAATATGGCCTTCGGTCCTGCTAATAACCTACTACCGGATAGACATTACCTGCAACTGCATACATGGTGCAGGGAGTAAAGTCAGTACTTCCAACTCAGTGGTAATAAAAGTGAATAACAACTGAAAGTACAAAATCCCAAAAAAGGCACAAATAATGCTATCTTAAGAAGTAAACCAAATAGACAGTAGAATCCATGAAATTAAAGCAACAACATTCTCTTTAAAGAAATCAATGAACAAGAAATACACAAATAAGGTCAGCCATTGTTACCTGACTGGTCAGTCATTGTTACCTGCCCAAAGTGTTTCAGTGTCATTGTTACCACTAGTCAGCCATTGTTACCTGACTGGTCAGTCATTGCTACCTGACCGAAACACATACAACAGTGTCATTGTTACCACTGTTCATATCAAAGGGGTACCCCACGCTCACTTTGGGTGTGCAGACTCCGGAGGGGCTCTTTCAGCTCAAGCGCTATCAATAAGGCCTGAAAGCCTGAATAATATCAACACAAGTCCTAAAAGCCTGCTCACCATACACTCGAGGCCTGAAAGCCTCGTCACATAACACTCGAGGCCTGAAAGCCTCCTCACATCACTCATAATGCCCTCACATATGGCCCTCGGTCCCAATCAGTCCAAAGATAGTCAAAAAGCCCCTCGGGCATCAGTAAAACAGTGGTACTCAGCTCAAATTGATAGTTCAAATATCAGTAAAAACTCCAGGTTTGAGTAAAATATAGCTGACTTCATAAAACAGTGTAAATTACACGGACTGAGTTCAAATAATATTTCAAATAGTGAGGGAAACAGTGATGACAGTTCATAAAGAGTTCAAACAATCGGCAATAAGCCCCAAGTATGGCAATAAGCCCAAGTCATAATGATAACAACAAATCATTTGCAAATACGCGATAAATACCAATAGTCGGGATGGACCAAGTCACGATCCCCAACGGTGCTCTACCCCACGCTCAGGTCTAGCGTGCAAGTCACCTCAATACAACACTAGGATGTGCAAAAATCCAGGGTTTTAAACCCTCAGAATATCATTCACAAGTATTACTCACCTCGAACTGGTGAAATTCCTCGCTCGCGACACCCTTGCCCCTCAAATTAGCCTCCACGCGCGTCAAAACTAGCCAAAAATAGAGCAAATACATCAAAATATGCAAATGGGACAATACCCAATCGAAAACAATCGATATATAACAAAAATCTCGAAACTAGCAAAACCCGAGCCCCGGGCCCGCTTCTCAAACAATTATGAAATTTACATTTCCAGAATCCTCGTCTCGCCACGAGTCTGTACATATAAAATTTATCAAAATCGGAGTCCATTTGACCCCTCAAATTATTATTTTATCATTTCTTAGGCGTCAAGCAAAAACCTCCATTTTTACACTTTGATTCCTCCAATTTCAGTGATTAATTTCATGTTTTAACACCATAATGACATAATCTAGGTCCAAGAGTCCTTACCTGATGATACTCCATGAATTCCTCTTCAAAATCGCCCAAAATCCCTCTTTGTTCGAAGCCCCAAATGTTTTTACACTTCTGAAATTTTCAATGCACTGATCACTTAAACCCTCAGCGATTTTCGCTTCTGCGACTCATTGACCGCACCTGCGGTATCGCTTCCGCATCCAAATAACCGCTTCTGCGGTATTTCACTTAATTACCCACGACCGCTTCTGCGGTAGCCACTTTTGCGGTCAATATACCGCTTCTGCGGTCCCAGCCATAACATTCTAGACCGCTTCTGCGGTCACTACTCCGCTTTTGCAGAGACCACTTTTGCGGAACAAGGTCCGCTTCTGCAAAAACTCCCAGGCCACCAAGGGGCTGCTTTTGCGATCACTGAGCTGCATCTGCAGGACCGCTTATGCGGCTCACCCACCGCAGATGCGAAAACAACAGAAGCTTCCCAAGAGACCTGCAATTTACCAATTTCCTTCCGTTTAACCATCCGAAACCATCCCGAGGCCCCCGGGACCTCAACCAAAAAATACCAACCCACTCTAAAACACCATAAGAACTTGTTCCAATCATAAAAACATGTCCTTTAACACAAAAATTACCAAATTACCACGGATTCAAGCCTAATTTTCCTTAAAACATCCGAAACCAACATTCAATCAAAAACCCGTCCAAACGATGTTCGAATGACCTGAAAATTTGCAGACATGTCCAAAATCACCTAACGAAGCTACTGCAACTCTCAAAATTTTATTCCGACCCTCGGATCAAAATCGCACCTATCAACCGGAATTCGCCAAAATTCCAACTTTGCCAAAATAGGCTAACTTCTTCACCGGACCTCCAAAATTACTTCCGATTGCGCTCCTAAGCCTTAAATCATCACCCGGAGCTAACCAAATCATCGGAATTCAATTCCGAGCCCTCTAACCATATAGTCAACTTCCGGTTGACTTTTCTAATACAAGCTTCCTTCTAAGAGGCTATGTGCCTTATTTTCAACCAAAACCAATTCAATTACACCCGATCAACTCTAATACTAACATTGAGACATGAAGCAACACAATATGGGGGAAACGGAGCGGTAGCTCACGTGACAACGGATCGGGTTGTCACAGTTTATCTATACTTTTGCTTAAGTTATATTCCTTAATAAGAAAATGATTATTATAGATGTAAGTTAAAGTATTTGTTCAATAATTTCTTTGTCATACATGATTCTTCTCTTGCATAAATTGCCATCATTGGCTTATATGTGCTTTAATATTTATATTGGATCTTGTCTTGAATAAAATTCTATCTGAGCTATGGGGAGTAGGAAAAATCAATTTTTTGGTTATCTTATTTCCTTTGGTTGCAACTGTCTTGGTAAGACTCTTGGCATATTTCTTATTCATTAGTTGTAAAGAAATCTCATCATGCACGTTTTTCTTTATACTAATATTTTTCTAAGCAATTTGTGAATAAGGATGGAGAATTACAGTGGATAGCTTGAACTAAATTGCTAGTGACACATCTATACTAGTTGAACTAGAGAGTCATGAAGAAGAATTGAATGTTGAATGTTGGATTCTAGTAATACGAAATTTATTGAGCGAAGCTGAAAGAATCAATAATATGAAAATTCAGTACCAAGCAAATGAGCTGCAATCATGGATATCTAAAGCGGATAAGACAGGTAATGTCATAAAAATTATGTGTAGCCCAAGGTTTCACAACAAGAAAGTCTATTTCTTCCTTGAAATTTTTGTTAGAATATCATTTTTCATGTGGTTATTACAAAGTTTGTAAAGTATTTTTATGGATGTTGAAATATTTTTTAAATGATTTGAAAACTGGATAACACTATTTTGATGCCTCTCTCTGGAATTGAAAGTTTTTTTTAATTACATTCATGTGACTAAGACCAGTTACCATTTGAAACAAATTCATGTTTATCATCTGACGATTATTCTTTCCAAATATGTATTTAGAAGAGCATATTTTTTGTAATACTAACCGAAAGCATGTCAAGCATTTTTAAGCCTCTAGTAGATGATCGAGTTGGAAATGAGTATAATGGAGAATTTACCTTATCTTCACATTCCAAATAATGAGAAGCAAGAAGAAAATTAGTAAGTCCAATGATCGATTAAAGTACCAAGGTATGAACAACTCTCTATTGCATTTTTATGATAAATATTTTGGTATACCTGATCCCATAACATATCTTTATATGCCACAAAATATCTTTGGTTGATTCTAAATCATGGATTACTGTAAGCAAGAACTAATTGCTTTGATTTAGTAGAATATTTTCAGATGCAAATCTTGCAGGAAACAAAGTGGACTGGAATAGAAAAAATGGCATAGAGATTTCTTAATTCTCATGAAAAAGAAAAACTAGAGCACAAGGCCAAACATGTGTCATTAGATTTCTTGTGACGGAAAGTATGAAATCTGCCCGGAGGACATTGACCATAATCTTGTAAATATTTCCTCTCATTTACAAAAGACGCTGGTATGGTAATGATAGCCCCGTGTATCCTTTGTGGTAAAAATAATTTATTATCATCTTACGTCTTTTGTATGATTTAAAGTCTATGATAGCATGTCTGCAGTTCGATTCTATTAGAATTATTTTCAATAGATTCAAAATTGTATCGTCCCGCTCTTCATTATTAGAATTCAAATAATTCTCCTCAAATATTTGAAATTTCTTTTGGATGACCTAAAATGACCTACAATTTCTCGTGCTTCATATGGTAAGCAATGATTTGTTTACTCAAAAGTTTTTCCAACTGAATCAAACCTTTGGTGCTGATTGCTTAGTATTTATTTATCGTTATTCTTTCTTTATAACTGGATGAATTAATAGATTATGCATTTATCAAATTGAGAAATTCTTGGAATATAGATTAATTGAGCATATATTTTATTATTCGTTCTAGTAATTTATATCCTATTCCACCCTTTTGATGATGACAAATGGAGGAGAAATAATATGTACAAAATTTCAAAAACTCAGGTAGAGTGTATGGAGACAGGGGGAGCACAACTGAGGAATGCATAGAGTGAGGGGAATTCACACTTGATGTACTACATGCATCTCGAGAAGATGATTTCAGGGAAGTAACCAGTTTATCTGGCGTATTCCATTACTGCCTTTAATTAAGTCTTTGATTAAGTTTTCTTATTTTGTACTCAATTGTTTGCCATCATCAAAAAGGGGAGATTGTTAGATTCAAGGTTTTACGTATTAATTTTGATGATAACAAACCAACATAATTATTAATCAAAGAACACTTACTTATGGTAATCTTATTTCTGTACAGGTTTATTCGTAAAAGAAGATGCTGGTAAAGATCCAGACAAATACGGTAAAGATAATATCATGTGAAGAATTTATCAAGGAAGATTATTTTCCGAGAGTTAATCTCCAAGCATCATAGAAGGAATAATATTTGAAAGTCAAGTTTCAAATTTTGGATGGCTTACTAAAATATTAAAAGAAGAATCTACGGAAAATATAGAAGAAAAGTTTTTCAATATCTTAAAAGAAAAGTTGCTAAAATTATGGAGAAGATCTATTTTTTTATAGAAGAAAGATATTACAATGCCAAGGAAGACTATATTTTCTATGGAAAGAAAATATATTGTGGTGTAGTAAAATCTATATTATGGTAAGAGATTATTTTTCGAGGGTATATTTTCTATGGAAAGAAAATATATTATGGTGTAGTAAAATCTATATTATGAAAAGAGATTATTTTTCAAGAACAATAAAGGAATATTTCCATATAAAAAGGGAGAACTTTTACAATGACTTATTGGAAGAAAATGAGGAATATTTTGTGGATGAATCCTCAAGCAAAGGAACGTGATTATGCACTGGAGACTTGGAAGGCATAATGTCCAAAGATACAAATAGAATTAAGGAAAGAGTTGTTATCAAGATTCTTACATAATTCAATCAAGGTGTCAGACAAGGAAACAAAATCTTTCAATGCATAATTGGAAGAATACTCACCAATTTACCTTATCCAAAGGAAAGCAACAATATCCCTGCCCAAGTCTAATATATGATATGAGAAGATTGACGAAAAGAGAAATCATCGGAGTAGTAAATTATGGAAACAAATAAAGGAGCATCAATCCAATTTCCTTGGATTAAGCAATTGCCAAAACAAGTTGAAAAGGGTATAAATATATGAGCTCTATGAAGGAAGAAAACATGTAGCCTTCTATACAATTTTCTATCCAACTACAAGTTCTTTATTCTACTCTTAACAAGCATTGAAATTCACTTTAGTAGATTTACTATGTACCCAAAAGAGAGAAGAAAAACAGAAAAATATTGAAGAGGCAGTGTGTCCTAGAGGTTGTGTCATTGTTTGTTTCTTTGGTGAGCGAGTGAAAACCAAAGGGTAGTTTGTTGGTGAGCAAGTGAAAACCAAACCTGTCAGTGTTGGTGGTGATCGCTGAAAATCATAAAAATTATACTCAATTAAATTTATAAAGAGCTCTAAAAGATAATACTCTTGCAACCCAAGAGGACTAGATTGGGATACCACATTGGTTCCGAACTAGTATAAAATTTCTAGTGTCATTTACTTTATCACTCTCGTATTATATTCTGTTTTTTTACTGTTTATTGTGATTAATACTTGTTTAAATCAAAAGAACTAACAGTTATGTGCAGGCTATCTCTGCATAAGTCGACTAGGTTTTAACAGTAGTTGACTAGAAATTTAGAAAGGCTACAATTCATATCACGACCCTAGTTCACCAATTGTGAACACGTCATCACGGCACCTAGTCTTCACGACCAGGTAAGCCTAACACATTGCGGAAGTAACAACATTTGCGAAATTTATATTCAAAAGCTAAATAACAGGAGTAATGTATACAGTTGCCGCCTGGAACATACACTTTAATAATTTAAATTCTGAAACCATCCCAAAGACCTGGAAACCCATGGGCAACACAAACTAAGAATAATACATAACACTGCTCTAATCATTCGAAAAGTCTATAACAACGAAGAACAGAATAGCATCTAGCTAACTAAAGGGTAGAGTGAGAGGGAGACTCTCCGGTCTGCGGACGTGGCAGATATACCTCAAGTCTCCGAAATGCTTCCTGCAGCTACTGATAATGCGCCTGTGTAGAGGTACCTGGATATGTACATGAAAAATATGCGCAGAAGAGGCATGAGTACACTACAGCGGTACTCAGTAAGTGCCAAGCCTAACCTCGGTTGGGTAGTGACGAGGAAAGGTCAGGGCCCTACTGAGGCAAAAATAATATAGCAGCAAACTATTAACAGTATTGAAGTATGATGAAAACTAATGAACACAGCGGTGTGATAAGACAGTTCAACGAAATACAATGCTACAAGACCAAACAGAAACACAGAGTACATACAGCTAAATTTCAAGAATAACAACGAGGGTCTTCCAGGATACCGTCCTGTAGCCCTTTTCTCAACTATCCGATGGAACTCCCGGGATACCGTCCCATAGTCCAAATCTCATATCAATTTCAAAGGATCTCTCGGGATATGGTCCCGTAATCCAATCATCAGTGTGCAGGGGGATCTCCCGGGATACCGTCCCGTAGTCCCAAAGTAAAATGCAGGGGGATCTCCTGGGAATCAAACTCGTAGTCCCAAAGTAAACAAACAAGGGGGAACTCCCAGAATCCCGCATCCGTAGTCCCAATGTAAATACGCAACCAACATCAGAGAAATATTCAGAAATTGAAGTGCAAAAATACAAGGCAACAATTAATACTAGCCTAACATGCTCCACGTAATCACAGTTAAGACAATTTAAACAAATAGGAAACTTGGATCAATTAAACATGCTCTTCTACGCTAGCACATGCTATAATAGCAAGTAAAGTAAAGCAAATATGAACGAAAATCCAAATCAAGTATTTAAGTAAAAATCCCAGTTCCAACAATTAGCTCAAGTACGCACTCGTCACCTCACATACAAGGCATTCAATTACCAATTACCACATCCTAAGGGACGAAGTCTCCCACACAAGGTTAGGCAAGCCACTTACCTCGAACCGGTGCGAAATCAACTAGGCAACGATGCCCTCGCCACGAGTATCCGACTCCAAATGACCCAAATCTATTCAATTCAATTACAAATCGTAAATAATGTTGTAAACAAGTGATTCCACTATTCAAATTAAAGCTAGGGCGCGAAAATAGGTAAAATAACCAAAACGCCCCTCCAACCCATGTCTCAGAATCGAATAATTTTTACATTTTCAGAACCCTCGTACTCTCACGAGTCTAATCATATAAAAATCTCCCAAATCGAAGGTCAAATGCCCACTCAAATTCACAAAATTAAGCCTAAGAAGTTTCACCCATTTTTCTCAAATTTAGACCTTGAATTTGAATTCTAATGGTTGATTTAGCTAGGAAATGATGGAATATAACTAGAAGGTATCAAAGCAACGTTACCCAATGATCTTATCTTCAAAATCCACTCAAAATCGCCTCCGCCCGAGCCCTCAATTGATTTTTCTAACTTTAAAATAAACCCTCGGATTATCCCTTTTTCAGTCATGTGATTTCTGCTTTTGCGGTCCCGCTTCTGCGGTGGGAGTAACCACTTTTGCGGTTCAACTTAAGAGGGAAGGGACCGCTTCTGCGGACTAAATACCGCATCTGCGGTTTCGCTTATGCGGGAATGAGACCGCTTATGCGGTTTCTCCTGGGATGGCCAAATTTCGCTTATGCAAAGAAATGGCCGCTTATGCGGCTCCGCTTATGCGGTGAAGAAGCCGCTTATGTGGCTCCGCTTCTGCGGCTCCAGGACCACCGAAGAGAAAATACCAGAAGCCTGCTGCAACCTTTTCCTTCTAACTCCAAACTTTGCCCGTTGAGCATCCGAAATCATCCCGGGACCCCCGGGACTCCAACCAAAAGCATCAATACCACCTAATACCTTATTCAAACTTGTACCAATCCTCAAAACACCTCAAACAACACCGAAAACCCGATTAAATCGAGGATTCAAGCCTAAGAACTTCAAATTCAAACAAAATACGCTTTCAATCAAAAACCTAACCAAACCTCGTCCGAATGACCTAAAATTTTGCACAAACATCCCAAATGACATGACGGAGCTACAACAACTTTCGGAATTCCATTCTGACCCTCAGATCAAAAACCCACTATCGGACCGGAAACTTCAAAAGTTCAAACTTCGGCATTTCAATCCTAAATGAGCTACGGACCTCCAAATAACATTCCGAACACGCTCCCAACCCCGAAATCACCTAACGGAGCTAACGGAACCATCGAATTTCCATTTCGAGGTCGTCTTCACACTGTTCCTAATACGGATCATTTTTTAACTCTTAAACTCTCATTTAGGGACTAAGTATCCCAATACACTCCGAATCCTAATACCGAATGTCCCGGCAAACCAAAATAGCAGAAATGAACTTATGGAAAACAGTTAATGGGGGATCGGTGCATAAATTCCAAAAATGACCGGCCGGGTCGTTACATCCTTCTACACTTAAACATTCGTTCGCCCTCGAACGAGCATAGACAACATACCTGAAGTAGCAAAAAGATGAGGGTACTGGCTGCGCATATCCTGCTCGGTCTCCCAAGTCACCTCCTCGGTCGGCTGACCCCGCCACTAGACCTTCACTAAAGCGATGTTCTTTGACCTCAACTTTCTGATCTGCCTATCCAAAAAGGCCACTGGCTCCTCAACATAAGATAGATCCTTGTCCAGCTGGACTGAGCTAAAATCCAACACGTGCGACGGGTCACCATGATATCTCCGGAGCATCGAAACATGAAACACCGGATGAACTCCGGCTAGGCTGGAAGGTAAGGCAAACTCATAAGCAACCTCCCCAACTCGCCTCAAGATCTCAAAAGGTCCAATAAATCTCGGAATCAGCTTCCCTTTCTTTCCAAATCTCATGACGCCCTTCATAGGCGAGACCCGAAGAAGATCCCGCTCGCCAACCATATATGCCACATCACGAACCTTCTTGTCCGCATAACTCTTCTGTCTGGACTGGGCTGCACGGAGTCTGTCCTGAATCACTTTAACCTTCTCCATCGCATCCTGAACCATCTCTGTGCCCAATAACCTGGCCTCACCCGGCTCAAACCAACCCACTGGAGATCTACATCTCCTACCATATAAGTCCTCATACGGCGCCTTCCGAATGCTGGACTGATAGCTGTTGTCATAAGCAAACTCCCCCAGTGGCAGGAAATGGTCACATGACTCTCCAAACTCAATCATGCACGCACGGAGCATATCCTCCAAAATTTGAATAGTGCGCTCGGATTGTCCGTCCGTCTGGGGTGGAATGTCGTGCTCAACTCCACTCAAGTGCCTAACTCCTGCTGCACGGCTCTCTAGAACAGCGATGTAAACTGAGTGCCTCTGTTTGAGATGATAGAAACTGGAATACCATGCAACCGGACGATCTCCCTGATATAGATCTCCGCCAACCGCTCCGATGAATAAGTGGTACACACAGGTATGAAATGAGC
>MU759203.1:8946-21440 GCA_026770625.1 Nicotiana glauca | reverse complement strand
ATGGAAGCTAACCTGAAACAATGATATGATGTATCAATAAATAACAACTGAGATTGAGATATTATATGAATGCATAAATATGTCTGAGTAGGAAATATCAATGAAATCAGTGAGATGATAGCAAGCAACAACCACTATGGGTCCTAAAAATATCAGCATAAAGCCTAAACATGATATCTAGCATGATTGACACCTCAGTTACTTTATATCACGGTGAAAACACATATATCAACAAATATAGGGCCACTATACAGTGCCATGGAAACAACGGAATCACAATTCATATGATGCACGCCCACACGCCAGTCACATATCATGTGTCTCACCTCAATACCAATCATACAACACGAAATTTGGGGTTTCATACCCTCAGCATTAAGTTTAGAAGAGTTACTTATCTTGAACAAGACGATTCCAACACCGAGCAAGCCAAGCGATGCTCTAAAAATACTATCATGCACGTAGAGAACTTCGAACGGATCACATCTTAAAACTCGACAAAACTCATAAAATCCAATAACCCATTCAAATACGAGTCCAACCATACTAGTTTCACTCAAATTTGAGTCCAAATCAGTGTTTAAAACTCAAAAATTCATATTACGAAGGCCAAAACCCCCAATTTCCTATTTAAAATTCATCAACCAAAAGCTAAAATCAAAGATAGATTCATAGAGAATAACCAAGACCGAGTAGAGAACACTTATCCCAATTCATATGGTAAAAATTTCTCCAAAAATCACCTCAATCCGAGATTGAAAATGATAAAATGAAGCCAAAATCGTGAACCCTTGTATTTATCATTCTGCCCAGCACTTCCGCTTCTGCGTCACATTAGCCACTGCTACAACGTCACTTCTACAGTGTAGCTTCTGCGGAATCCACTAGACAACTGATCCCTCGCACTTACGAATCAACATCTACTTATGCACAACTGCAGCTACGCAACTACAGACGCTCTTGTGCTAAATCTCGTTCCTGCACCCAAGATCTTCGCTATTGCGGGGCTGCAGATGCGCCCCTATTCTCGTTTTTGCGATCTATTCCAACCAGTCTGTCCTTCGCTTTTGTGATCAACTGTCCGCATCTGCGGACTCGCATCTGCATGCATTATTCCCCATATGTAGAAACACCAGAATCAACAGCCTTCGGGAATAGAAACATAAAGAAAAATGATCTGAAATCAAATCCGAAACACACCCGAGCCCCTTGGAACCCCGTCCAAACATACCAACAATTTCCATATCATAATACGGACCTACTCAAGGCCTTAACACATACATAACAATATCTAAATGATGAATCACTCCTCAATTCAAACATCAATGAACTTGAAACTTCAAACTTCCACAACCGATGCCGAAACCTATCAAATCACGTCCGATTGACCTCAAATTTTTCACTCCAGTCACATTTGAGATTATGGGCCTACTCTAACTTCCGAAATCGAAATCCGACCCAAATCTCAAAAATTCCACTCCCGGTCTAACTTTCCAAAATTCTAACTTTTCGCCATTTCAAGCCAAACTCTACTATGGACCTCCAAATTACAATCCAGACACGTTTCTAAGTACAAAATCACCCAATGGAGCTAACGGAACCTTCAAAAATCCAATCCGAAGTCAAATACCAAAAAGTCAGCTTGGTCAAACCTTTCAAATTTAAAGCTTATAGCAGAGAATCATTCTTTCAAATTCATTCTGAATAACCTGAAAATCAAAACTGACGATTCACACAAGTCATAATATATCCTACGAAACTACTCATGCCCTCAAACAATCGAACGGAGTGTAAATACTCAAAATAACTAATCGGGTTGTTACAAGTCATTACAGTAAAGCACGAATGGTGATGCCGTGCCATTTCATATATATTATCATGTGAAGGAGAGTGTAAAGCACGAAGGGTGATGCCGTTCCATTTCATCTACATAATCATGTGAGGAAAAGTACAAAGCACGAAGAATGATATCCTGCCATTTTATATTCATTATTATGTAAGGAAGAGTGTAAAACACGAAGGGTGATGCCGTATCATTTTATTATATTATCATGCATATTATCATATACATATGAGAGTAAAGCACGAAGGGTGATACCTACCATGTTAGTTATATCATCATGTTTTATATTACTATATATTCATGGCACGAAGGGTGTTTACGTGTAGGTGAGAATGATGGATATACATTATGTTATGATATCTTTTCCTTGTGTATGTATTTATGCCTTTACCTTGACTATTACTATTACAACTATGTTTTCTATGTGGTTTTTCGATGTTGTTATGACTTGTTCTTTATTTCAATTATTGTTGTGCTGTCCATGCCTTCTATCTGTTTGACCTTTTCCCCCTTATTGTCATACCTGCATCTATGCCCCTTTTTCCAGTCTATTTTTGTTGTCTATATATACTGCCTTGTTCGTTATTCTTTCCTGTGTGTCTCCCAATTTATTGTTATTTTATTGAAATTTCTTTCACCTGGTTGGTATTATTATACGTATGCTCAGTGAAGAAGAGATAAATGCACGAAGGATGTTGCGGTGGCAATTGATTTGATCTACATTCATATAGTTGGTGAGGATGAGATAAATGCTCGAAAGATATTGCCGTGCCATTTGATTTGATATCTTGAGTACATTTCCCTCACCATGAAAGTTATGAATTTGCTACCGTGATTTCTTTTAGTAATCATTTACTACTTCATACATTTGTTTTCTTATACTCTTATCTATTATGTTATATAACTATTTTTGTTGTTAATCTACTGCACATGTTATAACATTGAGTATCTTTTAAACTAAAAATTTTTTTCACTACTTCGATGAGATTAGACATATACTAACTAAGTACATGGGGTCGGTTGTACTCATACTACACTTCTACACCTTGTGTGCAAATTTTGGATGCTGATGTTGCGATGTATGACGGGAGCTGGCATTGGAGATGTTTCTACGATCCAGTCATAGCTGCCTCTTGTTCTTAATAGCTTTAGAATTACTAATATGTTCGCGTTTATTTCAAATAGATGATGCATTTTATTTCCTACCAGTTTTGTAAAAATCTAACTCTTAGAAGCTCATGATTTGTAATACCAGTCCTTGAGAAAAATAGAAAAGTTCAGTTATTTTATCATTTATTTTCCTTGATAAATATAATTAAATTGGATTGTTATTAATTGGCTTACCTGGCAAGTTGGGTTAGGTGTCATCACGACTAATCGGATTTTAAGTCGTGAGATATACTCAAGGGTCATGTATGATCTGCAAATTCATAGGTGGATCCAGTATTTGATGGTTATGGGTGCCACAACTTTTATGCAAATCGATCACTAGTGACGAGACTGACACGTCCTGACCTGTGCTATGGCCATGTCCTGCGACGTCCTGACCCGTGCCATGGCCATGTCCTGCAATGTCCTGACACGTGCCATGGACATGTCCTGCCATGTCCTGCAATGTCTTGACACGTCCTGACCCATGTCATGGCCATGTCCTGCAACGTCCTGACACGTGCAATGGCCACACCCTGCCATGTCTTGCGACGTCCTGACACGTCCTGATACATGCCATGGCCATGTCCTGCGACATCCTGACATGTCCTGCCACATGCCATGGCCATGTACTGCGACGTCCTGACCCGTGCCATGCCCACACCATGCCATGTCCTGACACATCCTGACACGTCTTGACACTTGCCATGGCCATGTCTTGCGACGTCCTGATACATGTCACTGCCATGTCCTGACACGTGACATATCCATGTCCTACCATGTCCTGCGACGTCCCCACACGTCCTGATACGTGCCATGGCTATGTCCTACGACATCCTGACCCGTGGCATGGCCATGTCCTGCGACGTCCTAACCCGTGCCATGGCCACACCCTGCCATGTCCTGACACGTCATGACACGTGCCATGTCCATGTCCTGCCTTGTCCTGCAGTGTCCTAAAACGTGTGATGGCCATGCCCTGCCACGCCCTGTGACGTCCTGACACGTGCTATGGCCACGCCCGGCGACGTCCTGACCCGTACCATGGCCATGTCCTGCGACGTCCTGACACGTCCTAACCCGTGCCATGACCATGTCCTGATATGTCCCGATCATCAGCTTAATCCATTTTGGATTAATTCGGTTCGATCCATTTTTAATCAATTTAATTCAATTTTAAAAAAAAATAAGATATAAAATAGTTATAAAATTTTAAATTAAGAAATACACCACTTCAATCTAAGGGTGTTAAATGGGTAGGCCGGGCCGGGCCTCTATTTTTTGGACCCGTATGAGTTACGGTCCGGGCCAATTCTGGGTTGGATCTTAAGGGGTTTAACGGGTTCGGATTCATCCGGATAAAAATTGAACTGTAAGGGTTACGGGTTGAGGGGGCCAGGTCGGATCGGGCCGGGCCGGGTTTAGTATATTTTTAATTTTTTTTGGAATTTTGTATAACTATTGTAAATTATATTAATACTTTGTATTAATTTAAAGAATACAAGGAAGATGGGAAAAATTGCACTTATAAATTACAAATACTACATTTATTTCAAAATTCAAAATTAAAGTTTGCATTTAAAAAGTAAATTAATAAAAAATAGTAAAACTAAATTTCCATGCATAATAAATTAATAATTCTTCAAATTAATCTAACAAACTGAAACATTAAGCATAAATACGTCTAATAATTTTAAAATAACACAAATTGTCGAAAAATCTTATATACGAATTTCCGGAGGACGCTCAAGACAATACTTTATATGCCTCCTTAAACTGCATGTGCCGCACTCTGAACGAAATTTTAAGACTTGACCATAGTTCTTACACTTTAATTTCTGACCTTCTTCATTTTCTTCTACCACCTCAAAGTGTTGCCAAACATATGGGTGCACTTTAGAAGTACGAGGCATAATTTAACTTGAGATTTGAGAATTGAGAATGAGATTGAGACTTGAAGTCTTGAAAATTGAAGAATGAGAGAATGAGAGAAATTGAGATTGAGAAATGAGTATTGAGTGAAGAAATGAAGAAGAGGAGGGGGGTATTTATAGTTTTAGAGAAGGTTAGTTTTGTAAATTGAAAAATGGTTAAATTTAAAAAAAAAAGAGGCTACCTATTTTTTTTTACTATTAATACCCCCTACCTAGCCTAGCCCAGCCCCCTTTAACCGGTCCAGACCGGTTTCGGGTTTAACCGATTTGGGCCGGTCCGAAACTGGGCTGACCCAGCCCATTTAACACCCTTACTTCAATCTACCTATTTTTTTTTACTATTAATAAGAGGGAAAGAGAGCTGCCTCCGGTTTACAAAGTGAGTTGCATCCGGATATTAATTCGGTTCAGTAAGGCGCTTTCTGTAATTTTATTCGATTTATCCTTTTTTCATTGGTTGCCATAGAAGTGTCACAGTAAGTGCTTCATAAAAGTTTACCATTACTTCACTATTATGCCCTTGTACACTTATAATCTTAGCTGTGAAAAGAACACGTGATGTTACTGGTGTGACTGCGGTCCCTAGGTGGGCTCCATCCCTAACCATTATTTCTTCTATGTGTTCTCTCTTTTTCTTTTTCTTTTTTTTTCTTTTTTGGGTAAGGCTTATGTACTCTTATAAGTGCACGCCACCTCTTTTGTCCTATTTAGCGCTAATGAAATAGTGCTCGTTTGGATTGGCTTATTTTAAGAGCTTTTAAGTTAAAATAATTTTTAAGTCATTTTGTAGTGTTTGGATAGAGTAAAAAAGTGCTTTTAAGCCCTTGTTTTTAAGTTAAAATGACAAAAACAAGCCAAAAACCAAAAATTAGAATTTCTGACTTATGGCTTAAAAGTTATTTTAACTTGAAAACCATTTAAAATAAGCCCATCCAAACGGGCTAATAGTATCAAAATACTTAATTATGGAGCTTCTTGTTTATTGTTGAGA
Source organism: Nicotiana glauca (assembly GCA_026770625.1). Lineage (NCBI taxonomy): Eukaryota > Viridiplantae > Streptophyta > Magnoliopsida > Solanales > Solanaceae > Nicotiana > Nicotiana glauca. Next base: position 15,523 of record MU759203.1, on the reverse strand, counting down.
AATTTTCGTAAAGCACTATCTTTTAGTGGTAATTAGCTATCTATAGATATTATTTGCTATATTTTGGATTGTAGATACGTTTTCTATTGTTATAAGATGTATTAGATGTATTTAAGCTACTGTATTCATGAATACAATATCAAAAATAGGCGTGAATCAGAGAAGTCCAGCTAATCAGTTGTTGTATTCGAATGTATTCGACTGTATTCATAGCGTGAAAATGGGATTACAGCTAGACAGATTATTGTATTCGACTGTATTCATAGCGTGAAATAGGGGATTACACTATTTTTAAGCAGAAAGTGAATCAATTAACATAATAGATTCCTAATATAACTCAACAAACTCAATTACAATACAGAAAAGATTCTCAACCGAAAAATACCCAAAAATATAGCAATCTTCAGAGAAGTTATATAGTACATTTGAATATATAAATTATATTAATTAAAAACATATGAATATATTCATGGCATATAGCGAGACAGTGAATACAATGAAATACATAGAATACAATGGGATACATTGAAATACAATAAAATAAAAGACAGTAAATACAATGAAATACATGGAATACAACAAAATACATTGAATTAAAATAATATTAAAAAAGATAATGAAATACATGAAAATACAGCATGATACGTTGAAAATACATTGAAATGTATTAACACCAAAATCAAGTTGCTCGGTCCCAAACTCCGTCATCTTTGTTCAAGAACAAACTCTAATTTCATGTGAATTCGCCGTAGAGCAAAAACCCTGAATCGCCACTGGCTATAAGGGTTAATGGTGTCTAGACACCCCACTGGGAGATACTTGCCACAAGTCATCCATCACGTTAGCCATGTATTATGGTCGTATTTTACCAATAGAGTTTAATGATACAATTTTTGGAATTAACTAGCTTGAATAATTCGAATCTGAGCAAGTAAAGACAACAAGGGGATAAAGAACTATCTAGGGAAAGATTTTATGATTTCACGAGCCCGAATCATACTTAGAACCTCGACTTTGTCAGTTTAGCCACACCCATTAATGGGTCTTTGTCGATAACTGGTTTAACAAAGGTCGTCTTTGATAATAGGCTATAATTACGTATTTTAGTCTCTTATTACACTCAAATTTACTGCACTTTAATTGAGTTTGAGCTTTAATCACTAGTGTCTTTCACTAATTATATGTTTTATTCCTTATAAGAGTGATTCCGAGCGATGTAGATGTTATGGAATGAATTAAAGTGATTTATAGCTTTGAAATCTGAGTAAAAGCTCGAGGAATTAAGCCGGGATCGTGTTCGGGGGTCAACGAATGATAGTTAGAACAAACGAAGAATCGAGTAGGCATATTGTGTACTGCCTAGTAAAATAAACATAACTTTTCGCTCAGATCTCCAATTGGGCTCCACAATATATTGTTAGAAATCTAACTCAAAAGGCTATAACTGTAATATTTTATATTTTTCCAAATTCCAAACGGAACAGGGTAAAACGTTTGCGACAATAGCGCATCTGCGCTCAAGCCGCGCTCATCAGGCAGAATACTGAGCAATATGAGCGGCCACTAGCGCGGTCACGAGCACAGACGCACTAGTAAAACCTAGGAAGAGTGTCCTTTTTCACATTGGAGAAGGAATAAGTATTTGGACCCAACACTACTTGGTATATATACATGGAAAACGGTATTTTGAGAGAGTTGGACATACTTTTGACACATATTCGACCTAAAGAGGCAGAGACACAAGAGGAGCAAGGCGGAGAATTCTTCTACAAGTTTTTCCTTCCTCTTCCTATTTTTCATTGTTGGTTATGACTTTTAGTATTGTAGTTTTTCATACTATTATGAATAGCTAATTTTTTATCTAGAGTTTTGATAGAACCTTTTGTAGGATAAATTCTTGTTATGTTTTTATATAATTGAGCCATAACTTTTCTCTATTTATTCAACTACGCTTATATTGTGGTTGGTTGAAGAGCTCTCAATTGATTGCGCCTATTTAGTGTGTATTACCTGGGAGAGAGTGCATATTTAGGTAGCTATTGAACAACATCACTGCCGACACATGTGAGGAATCAATAACCAAGGGTTTAAAGGTGGGATTATGGATAACGAAACTTTCAGTGCGAATTAAGTGAGTTATAATTAAAGCTAGTTAGTGTAACTCGGGAGAGTATGTCTATTAAATGGTCGTAACTACTCGGGATAGAATTATAACACGCAAGGCGCTCATGATCGGTAGAGAATACTTAGGCGAAATTATAGAAGACATAGCGGGAAGGATTCTGACAATTGGGAAAATCATAACTCTAGACCTCCTTAATGTTTTTTTCAACCCGTAGTATCTTTATTTGTTAATCTACTAATTTAATTATTTAGTTAATTAGATATAAGAATCTTAATATTTATAAGTTAGGAATTGTTCGAACTTGTCTTCTTTGCAATATTAAATAGTTGTAGCTAAGCCTTAGTTCTCTTTGGGATTCGACTCCGGACTTGTAAATCGGATTATATTTACAACGACCGCTTAGTCCTTTTTATAAGGCATAGTTGGGTATGATCAAATTGCCGTTGCCGGGAAACTAACAGCGTAGTTGTAGGTCTATATATTGTTAGGTTTCAAGTTTGAACTTTTATTTTATTATTTGATTTTTTTATTTTTTCTTTTAGTTTTTTTGTTTATCTGAGAAACATCACATCATGAAATTATGAGAATTTTGATATTGGTAATTCTACTTTTAATCCTTCTTATGCATATTGTGAAGGAAACCACCCAAGAAAAAATTATCAAAATATTCTCGAGAGCGTGTTTTGTACACCAACTCAATCTTATGTGTGGAATGTGTGTGATATGTGTGGTGGTCAAGATGGTCACTTTCATGGTTGTGTTTATAGTCCCCCAACCCCTTACTTTGATGGTTCTTCTTTTAATTATGAAGTTAATAGGAATAAAGAACCCAGGTATGAGGACCCGAAAGAGATCGAGGATATGCTAAAGTGCCTTACGTAACAATATGATGAGATACAACTGTGGGTACAAAGGTAAGGGGCAACTATTCACAACATGGAGGCTCAAGAGAATAAATTAATTGAACCTTGTAAAGCGCAACAAGTTGACATTATGGGTAGTATCCAATATGAGCATGAATTGGCTGTAGAAATTGCCATTTTACTGGAGGATTTAAAAAAAATATGAGGATGAACTAGAGGAGGAGGCTAGAGTAGAACGCCAACGATCAATCGCACTAGATTTTGAGGATGTCGATGTTGTAGAAGACATACTAGAGTCAACCAAGGATATTGAGGATACATATTTAGTTGAATTTATTGTCATTAGTGTTGAGAATGTAGACAGTCCCAATGTTCATGTAGTTGAGCGCATTGGTCCTCACTCCAAGCATTTTTCCACATAGTGTTTAGATGATGATATGGAAATAGAGTCGTCTGAGCCACTTGAGGAGTCAAGGAATGAGGAACAAAGTGCTTACATTCTGGAATTCTTCTTCCCAGAAAGTCGGGATTACACACCTCATCTAAAGGCCAAGAAGTGCAGAATACTACATTATTTTATTGGTCCAGTCAGATTCGTTCCACCACCTCGGGAGCATGATCATAGAGCAAAATCAAAACTTGGGGTCCGATTCATAAGTTCAAAGTGGAGGCAAAAAGTGATTCGTATCGTGCCGCGACGTTAAATCAAGCACTTGTTGGGAGGCAACCCAACTTTATTACTTTCTACTATTTATTTTTTATTTTTTTAATTGTATTATTTTTGTATTTTCTAGGAGCATGGAAAGGAAAGGTATTGAAAGGATGCAACAACAAACCAAATGATTGGAACTAAGTGTGAGGTACCCGCACGAAGGACCAAGCTTGGGAGAAGTCTGAGTATCCCATGAGCTGCTAGTGCTTCGGCCTTTGGCTTACCAGGGAGTTTCTTTTACCCTCTTATTAATATGGTGTGCAGGGACAATGCACAATTTTAAGTGTGGGGTGAGGAGATTGTCTGGGTGACTTTCTATGCTATTTTAATTGTGTTAGTTTAATTGAATAATTTTTTTATTTTTTAGAAAAAACACAAAAAAAGGATTGGACTTTTCTCGACGATGGATATATTAGACAATTTTCTTGAGGTATTTTAGTCTAAAGAAAAAAAATAAAAAGATTTTCAAGGGTTTTATTTGAACCGGGTGTAGTTAGTTTTTTTAGGAATATGAGCCATTGTGTTGTGTTTTGAATTGAAGCAATATCTCTTGAATTTGTTATGACTTGAGAATAGTGAGTACTTTGGTTGTGACGCTTAGGATCAATTTTTGACTCTTGTATAAGTACCTTAAATTGTATGATTTTAAATTTGCTTAACTTCTTTGACTAGAGTGTCTTGATGAATCCAATCCAGAGTGAGTTATGTGCTATGTGTTTGCAAGGTTTTGCATTATTCAATGCATTGCATTTGATGTCTGCCCCGTGTGTTTACAAAGCAAAATAGTAGTGTTGTTCAGTCTTGGAAGTGATATAGGCATTTCATTATTGAGGCAGATATGTATATTTTACCCACCTAATTGTTATATATCATAGTTAACCCCTTTTAGCCTGTAATCTTACTTCTTTGAAAACCACATTACAGCCTTACCCATTTGTTTGAATTAATCTTGAATTGTGATGATTTATGTAAAACTTAAAGTGTGGGGTGGTTGGTTTGGCTTTTGAGTGGACCTAATGAAATCAGGAGAAAGGTGCACTATTTTGAACAAGTAAGATCCACTTTAATTGAAAAACAAATATAGCTGTATTGCTGTAGAAAAAAAGTATTTCTTTAATAAGTGGTGACTCTTGTTGTAATTGTACTTAAAGAACTATAGGGCAATATACTGTAACGACCCGGCCGATTGTTTTGAGATTTTGCATTTTGATCGCCAGTTCTCGGGCATGAATTGCCCCGTGTGATTTATATGACTGATATAAATTGTTGGTTTGGGATTTCACAGAAATCGGAATGAAATTGAAAGAACAGTTCTTAGTTGTAGCTTGGAATTTGGAAAGGTTTGACCAAGATTTGACTTATTTATGTATGATCTCGGATCGGAATTTTTATGATTTGGTTAGCTCTGTTAGGTGATTTGGGACTTGGGAGCGTGATCGGTATACATTTGGGAAGTCCGTGGGAGGTTTAGGCTTGAATTGGCGAAAGTGAGATTTCGGCGTCTTCCGATTGATAGGTGAGATTTTGATATAGAGGTCGGAATGGAATTCTGAGAATTGCAGTAGCTTTATTATGTCATTTGGGATGTGTGTGCAAAATTTTAGGTCATTCTGATGTGGTTTGACCGGGTTTTTTGATCGAAAGTGTATTTCGGAAGTTTTTAGAAAACTTAGGCTTGAATTCAATGAGTTTTGGGTAATTTGATGTTGTTTGAGGTGTTTTAATGATTGGAACAAGTTTGAATGACGTTATGGGTTATGTTATTAGGTTTGGTTAAGGTCCCTAGGGCCTCGGGTGTGTTTCGGGATGTTAAACGGATATATCTCATGCTTTGAGGACTTCAAAAATTGCAGGTTTTAGTTCAGGCATTTTGTTCATTGTGATTGCGTTGGTTGCCTCGCGATTGCATAGAGGCTTTGGAGGGAGCAGTTCAATTATGCTTCGCATTCGCACAGGTAGAGATGCGATCGCATAGTAGGGTGAAATTTGTTGATCGCAAACGCGTAAGGGCAGGTCACGTTTGCATAGAGTAAAATGTACCTGAGGTCTTGGTTGGATTTTGTGCATCGCGAACACGGAGTATTGTCCACGATTGCATAGAATGATTCTGTAGTGTATCGCGTTCGCATTGATTATGTCGCATTCGCATAGGGTTTAATCTGAGGGCTGAGCTTTTGTGCTTTGCGATCGCATAGAAGAAAATATCCCTGGGCAGATTATTTTAAAGCTCGTCTTGTCCGCAATTTTGAGGCTTATTTCCTCCATAGTTGATCATTTTTGGAGCTTTTTGAAGGAGATTGAAGAGGGATTCAAGGGTAAATGACTTGAGGTAAGAATTTTGGTCTTAAAACTCGATTATATTGTGAAATCCACCTAGAAATTCATGGAAGCTAAGCCTAAAATTTGAAGAACTAGGGCTTGAAATTTTGAACTTTTGAATTGGGATTTGAAGGACCATTCGTGGTCGGATTTAAGAACTTTTGATATATATGAACTCGTGGAAAGATAAGGAATCTAATGATATGAAATTTTTTGAGTTTCGAGAAGTGGGCCCGGGGCTCGGGCTTTGGTAATTTTGGGATTTTGTGCCCGTTATTGATTGTTTTCTCTTGGGCTTTGTTCCCTTAGCATATTGTAATGTATTCGTTCTGATTTTTTAGGGGAAAAGGCATCGCAAGCTAGAGATTTCGTCGGTTTGAGGTGAGTAATTATTGTAAATGATATCCCGAGGGTTTGAAACCCCGGATTGCACATCGTAGTGCTATATTAAGGTGAGAAACACGCTTGATGATGAGCGTAGGGTCATTTACTACTGGGGATTGTGACTTGGTCTGTCCCGGTTGATGATTTTACCTCGTATTTGACTAAAACTTATTT